>JAHCHA010012475.1:6414-16592 GCA_027742795.1 Vigna hirtella | reverse complement strand
ATCAACAAATTAGATAACTAACTAGGCCGTGAGTCCTTTGGGAAAACAATACTTGGTCTTACCGAGTTTATTACTTGATACGATTCGGTCACACTTGCCGATTGTTAAACAAGTTTGTGGTGCCGTTTTCGGTGTTCATAAATTTGTCATCAATGGCGTCCGGTCCCTGCTGGTACACTAAAAAATAAGGAAAGAAACTTCCTAGCTCGAGTGTTTTGCAATTGAGAATGAGGGTAGGAGACCCCTAAGGCAGATGCTGACCAAGACGCACCAAACGTAATATTCAGCTTTCAGACCTCAAAACGGCAGCGTCCCAATAGAGCCTAATATTCAGCCAGTGGCCCGAACTTCAATCTGCAGTAGCGACCCAATTCTTAAATCAACATCTACTCCAAATGGCAGTAATGCACAGCAGCGGCCCATTCTTCTTCGATGAACATCATCCAGTGCTTGCTGCAGTAGCAGCGTTCCAGGGGTGAAGGATGCTCCCTCCACCACCACCGATACTCCCTGCACCTCCCCATAAAATTTGTAACGACAAAAACACCCTTAAAATTTTAACTTTAAAACCCTAAATAATTATTCATCTTTCCTCTCATTCAGCCGCACCCTCCACTCTGTCTCACTCTCTCCCCACATTCGTCTGTCTCTCACTCTCTTCCCACATCCGTCTGTCTCTCACTCTCTTCCCACATCCTTCTCTCACTCTCTTCCCACGTCCTTCTCTCACTCTCTTCCCACATCCTTCTCTCAGTCTCATGAGATCCGTTTGGTGCTGTCGGAGAGCCGTTGGTGGTGCGGTGGTGTGGGTGTTCGTGTTGCGCTGGTGTGGAGGTGGTGGTACGTCGGTGGTTCGTGGGTGGTGCGTTTGTGGGTGGAGAAAGCTGCTGGTGGAGGTTAGTTTTCTTTTGATCGCGAATGGGTGTTGTGGGTGCGTTTCTGGTTAGCTGTTGTGGTGTTTCTGTGGAGAAGATGATTGGAGCGTCAGAACGGATGTCGCACACCCGTTTGACACTGAAACAGATGTCCCATATCCGTCGACGGATGTCGCACATCTGTTTGAAGTTGAAGGCCTAACGGATGTGGGACATCCGTAGGGCCGTGGGCGGGTTTTTATTTATTTAGTATTTTAGTATATTTTTTATAAAATGTAACGTAAATTTAATTTAATTTATTTGATTTAATGAAATTAGTATTATAAATTTAATTAAATTAATTATAGTTTTATTTAATTGATTATTTAAATATGGGTTTATTTAGGTTTGTTTTTAGTTTATTAGTTTATTTTATTTTAAAATAATTTATATACTATTTAAAATGTAAATTTTTATTATAATATGTTTAGGAAATTGTATGTAATTTTATTTTAATTTATTTAATGAAATAATGATTTATAATTTAATGAAATAATTATTAATTTAAATAAAATAATTTTTATCAGAAATGGTAAGAATACGCGGTGCATGTCATACTTCTCACAAAGAGAGTTCTTTAGGGGAGAGTTCTGCGTAGGGCGAAGCTAGGAGACGACCTACAGCTTCGGCTCGGAGAAGGCGTGTAGCTCCTATTCATGATGTTGACATCCGTTACCCCTTCAGCGGATGTTGATATCCGTCGACGGATCATCACATCTGTTGAAGGATTGACATCGCGCGCACCTGAGACGAAGCTCCTCCTACTGCACCGATAACCACCACCGCAAACGTTCCAGCATAGCCCACCACCACGGTTCCTTGCCAGCCCCACTTGCAACGTTCCAGCACAGCCCACCACCACAATCTAACTCGCGAAGAAGAAGAAGAAACGGATGAATGATTTCCGTGTGTGCAGAGGTTCTGGTGTGTGGGGGTGCATTTGTTATAGAGGAGAGGAGAGCAGTAATTAATGAAAGTAGGTTAATGTTGCTGGTGAAAATTTACTGTGGGACAATTTGGTCATGGGGAGGTGCAGGGAGTATTGAGTGGAGGTGGAGGGAGCATCTCTCTCCAGGGGTCTAGTGCGATTTCAGTGGCCCAATTTCTGAAATCAGCCCAATTATTAAGGGCCCATTCTGCACCAAAAAAAATCAATCCAAAATTATAGAAAGAAAAGGAAAATTAACAACTAAAAGAAAAGGATTTTTATCAAAAAGATTTTCTAAAAAAATATTAATATCCTAATTATTTACAAACACTAAAAATTATATCTAAAAACCTATTTTTAACTAAAATTATGCAAAAATAAAGAATTTAAAGAAAAACCTCAAACTAATCTAATTCTACAAAATTAAAGACAAGAATACACTATCCTATCCTAGACTCCTAAGCACAGAAAAATATGTAAAATTAGGGAGTTATCACACACCACACTTAAACAACTGCCCTCCTAGGTAGGGACAAACTAAAAAGAAAACAAAGACTCAATCTAAAAAGAACAAGACTCAATATGAAAACTTAGAAACACAGGACTATCTCATAATTCATTCAATCCTGCAAATTCAATCATTTCTCAGCCAATTCAATCCTGTGCAATCATATTTCTCAACTTCAAACATCAGTTTCAGCAATCCAAGCATTTGAATAACAACCAAATTCAACCAATTTAAGCAATGAACACATTAAGGAAAGCAGACGTCAGTTTCAGCGTCACAGGAAAGTGTTTGCACTCAAATTCTCTCAACTGTTTAGAGGTGTCCTGTTTCACTCAAGCATGACATGTCAGCTTCCATTCTTAACTTTGAAAAGACTCTAAGTGATAGTGCCCAGCTCATGGTTTCATCTAGATCAAAAGGTGTTTATTAGCTTGTAATGAAAATGGTATGAAAGGTTAGAAAACACAAAGCTAATCGGAGTAGAAACTGTGAAGAAGAATAAGGAACCTAGAACTCAGTGCACTGTTTGTTTAGCTTTGGCCAATCCAATTTTTTTTCTGGTTTTCAATTTTGTCAAGTCTTATCTTTCAATTCTTTTGCATTTTTCTCTTGTCCAGACCTGCTCTTTTTTTCTTCTCACAACCAGATTTACTCAACTTCTTTTTTTCTTTTCTTTTTTCTCTTCTGGCCTAACTTTTCTGTTGCACTCACTATGTTCCAGCTCCACTCCCTACTTCTCACAAGTCTCTACAGGTTGGGTAATTGATGGGAAAAGGGCTTGTAGTGAATGGAAACAAACAAAATAGGCTAAGGCTCAAAAGAAAGGTACAATGGTTAAAATGAAGTGGTTAAGCTAAATGGCTATGGAAAAAGAATACCTAAATCATGTCTAAATTCTACCAAGAGAAAGCTTATCACAGAGAATCAATGCAAAATCAGAATTAAAATTCAAACATGCATGAAATCACACAAGAAAGACAAAAATTGGGCCCAAAATCTCTCAAGGTTAAGAATTTGTTAAAACTAACTTTCTACCCTCTTTTATGCAAAAATTGCTGCTAAGACTACTTCTATTTGAATCTAAAGCAGAAAACACAATTAACAGCTCTAATTAAAGAAAATGAAACCAATAAATGCATTAAATAAACAAGAAATGAATAAAAGCATGAAATAGAACCTAACAGAACCTAGAAATATCTAAAAGCTATTTACAATCTAGACAACTAAGGCAAAACAGTATGTAACTAATAAGAACCTAAACCAAATCTCTACAAAGTAAAACAACAAAAGGAAAAGGAAGAGAAAATCTAAACCAAAGCTAAGACACAAGTATGTTCAACCTAAACAAACTAAGACAGACAGAATGTAACTAAGAAAAACTAACCCAACTAGAATAGATTCAACTAAGACCTCAACAGCTTCTAACAAAAACTTCTATGCAAAAAGAAACAATAAAAGGGAAAAGAAATAAGCAAGCAAGAGGCAATAAGAAACCTAAAGCAATGAACCTAAGGAGAAAAGACATTAAGCTAACAAATCCTAATTACAAGTCTATAAAGGAAATAGCAAAAAGGGAAAAGAAAGAAACCTACACAATTCTAATAACCTATAACTATTAAAACATAGACGTAAAAAATGAAAAGAAACTTGAAACAGTATTTAAGATGAAAAGAATCTACTAAGGAATGCGAGCTAAAGACTCAAACAGAACCTAATATACGAAAACTAAAGCAAGGAAACAAAGGTCAGAATAGAAACTAATGACAGAATAAGATCCTAAAATAAGAAAATAGAAATGAAAGAGATCTAAAAAAAAAAACATACAATCGGTCTTAAACTACCTATCAAAGACAGATTAACCAAACTAAAAAGAAGTTCTAAAACAGATTTAAAAGTAAAAGAACCTAAGCTCAAAATGAATGAAAGAATTAAACTAAAACAGATTATGAAAGTAGGTATTTACAACTTAAGAAACCAAATTAGACCTAAACTAAAGGGAAAAAAAACATCATGGGAAAAAAAATTTACCCATATTTATTACTAAAACTAATGCTAAACAGATCTATATTTACATTAAAACAAAAATTTCAACCTATACCTTCCCACCCCATACTTAAGAGGCACATTGCCCTCAATGTGTGAGTGGGTAAGGCTCCTAAACAGCACAAACAACCACAGGTATGCACAAGATAGACAACATCAGATAGAATTGAAAAAGAAAACAAATTGAACCAGAAGTATGTACAAAATAGAACTAAAGAATTAAACACAAAAGAGCACAAGAATATACATGAACAGAACTAGAAAAAACAAAACTAAACTACAAAGCTACATAAAAAAAAAATTGTTCAAATTGGCCACAGATCAAAATTGATTCTTTTTACTTTTATGAAAAACATATTTTGTATCTTATTATTTACTATACTACCTATTATTATGCAAGCTACTAATAGAGACCTATAACTACAAAAGAAGAGAACGGTAAAGAAAAGGCTTATTGGTATTGGTTTCGCTCCATGGTCAGCCAAGGTGTGCATTAGCTCCTCCCATCTCTCTGCTGCAGCAATAACAACTTTCCATTCAAGGCTTTCAGCTGGTTCTGCACTTTCCAAGCACCTTGCTGCATCAACCAGCGCTCCTCGTGCCTTTTCTGTTCATTCTGTGTGGTCCAGGTTCTTTAAGATCCATTGAGATTCTTTCCTACCTCCAAAGGGTAACCTTTGTGCCTTCAGTGTATGCAACCTCCTCAATATCAGTACCTGAACTAAGTATATCATCAACAACATCCAGATCAAAGTTAATATGAACAATTGAATCATCCCATTGTGCAGAACTGTCACAGGAAAAATCAGAATCATTTAACAGATCATCCAGAATATAAGCATCAGAATCAAAGCACCCATCAGTAGATGCATTTGTATAACTCACAGCAAATATTATTTCTACCAATTCAGAATTATAAGGAGCATAAGGCACAACAGGTAACTCAAGCAAAGGATTAAAAATAGTGTGCATTTCAGCTATACCAGTAGCAATATCAAATTCAGAGTTAACCTGGACTAATTCATCAAAGACAACCTCAGTGGCCACAACATCACATTCTGCATAGCTACCATCAATTGAAATAGTGTCAAAATCAGTGTATAACTCTATAACAGCAATAGACACATCAATATGCTCAATTTCAAATGTTGCTTTAATAACCTTAGAGTCAATAAGTTCAACAGTGTTAACAACAGGCTCTATAAGATCTAAGCACATACAATCAAATGCATCAAATGGCATAGGAAATTCAGATGTGGCAGTGGGAATTTCAAGGTTAGAATAAACCTGTATTGACTCATAAAAATTGTCCTCAACAATAACAACGGAATCAATTGAGTCAGCACATTGCACAAAATTATCATCAAAACTGTGATCAGGCTCAGTGTACACATCATAAACAACATCAAGTATATCAATGTGTTCTACGTGAAAGACTGAATCTAAAATGTGAGTGTGTGCAGGCATCAAAACAGAAGTATCAATGGCAGGTTTTATGGGTTCAACTTTAACTAGATCAAAAGCATTAAAATGAATTTGAACCTCATCAATATTAATTTGAATATTCAGTTCAGAGAAAACCTGTTTTCTTGATTCACCAGCTACCTTTTCAGGTTCATTCCTAGCAAAGTTTGTTGCTACCTTCCACATGTGTGCCATACAATCTGGAGAGTATGCATCTTGTTGCTCCGATTCACCAAATTGAGGTTGCCAAGGTTGACCTGAGTCTTGATAAAACTGTGGTGTGGAGCTCACAATGGCTGAAGTGGTTTGACTCTCAAAAGTTTGAAACTCAATGGCAGCAGGTGTGCCCTCTTCCTCTTCAGATCTCCTTGTCAGCTTGTGGACAGCAGCTACCAACTAAGCAACTTGATTGGTCATCCCTTGAAGTTTAGAAGCTGTATTTACGTGCTGCAATTGGTCACAAAGTTGGTCCTGCCATGGCTGCAGCGACTGATAATTCTCCTGCTCAGGTTCAGCATACTAGTCCCAATGAGACAACTCTTGTTGAACAGGCCAGGGTGGCTGCTCACAATAAGGTTGAAAACAGGGAGGTTACTCACTAAAAGGCTCACAGAACAAGATAAATTGTGGTGGTTGAGCATTATAAGGTAAATAGCAATTATCATATGCAGAGTACTGAAGGAGTCAACTTCGACATTCGGAAGGACGTTTACCAAGGAGAGTTGGTTCCGATAGACGTCATTCCTGCTGGGTCATTTCCAGATGACGAGCCTGCAGGGACGCCCACCGAGGCAATGGCAACAGAGGAAGCTGCTCGAATCGAGACACCTGAGGGGAATTCAGGGGTTCCTACTGTCGAGGATGCCCCCGTCGTAGACCTTGTATAGAAAAGATTTAACTTAGACATTCTGACATTTTGTACTTACTGTTCTTAGGGTTGTTTGCTACGTGTATGTCGTCATTTGGTACTTGTCGAAACTTTATGTTCTTATACTTGAATGTTTATAGCATCCCTATACTTGAATGTTTATAGGAACGCGCGTTATTTGTAATCATATGATGAGTGCCTTTGTTGACGTTTATATCGCCTCGTTACATGCGTGGACCCTAGGGATTTCATCCCTTAGTTGGATGCGTCCGGATGCTTCCTATCCGTCAACGCGATCGGGTTCTCGTGACCCTAGGAATTACATCCCTTAGTTGGACGCGTCCGGAAGCTGTCTAATCCGTCAACGTGATCGGGTTCCGTGACCCTAGGGACTACAGCCCATTGTTGGATGCGTTTGGAGGCTGTCTTATCCGTCAACGCGATCGGGTTCTGGTGACCCTAGGGATTACATCCATTAGTTGAACGCGTCCGGAAGCTGTCTTATCCGTCAACGCGATCGGGTTTTAGTGACCCTAGGGATTACATCCCTTAGTTGGACGCGTCCGGAAGCTGTCTTATCCGTCAATGCGATCGGGTTCTTGTGACCCTGGTGTGGAAACCTTTTCCATTGATTGGGTGCCTCAGCACGAACGGTTCTCTTTCGCCCGCTCTTGTAGTCTGTATGCAAGATGTGATTATCTGCACTGTAAGACAATATCAAAAGTCCAGACCTTTCGGTCGAGATATAACTGCTTTAAAGTCCTGTGATCTGCTAGATATGTAATATCAAAGATATAAGTGCGACCGATCGGTCGAGATGTAATTGCTTTAATGATCCGCAAGATGTATAATATCAAAGATATAATTGAGACCGATCGGTAGGAATAACTTGACGCTGCCTTAGTGCCTTGTGACCTATAAGATAATATCAAAATAGGTTTAATTACCTACTTAGTCCCCATGTTGGGAGGTAATTTGCTATTTAGTACCCGGTTTTAAAAATGTAGGCGTTTGATACCTATGTTTTGAAATTTGTATCAATTGAATCCTACCCACTTAACGCCGTTATAATTGATAACGTTTTTCTGACTGTGTACGTCATTTGTGCAAGCGTGGCAATGAGGTGGCTTAAGTGAGTTGACGTGGCAGGCTGATTTGGGAATTTCAAATGGGGTTACATTTTTTAAATTGGGGAAATAAACTAGGGTTTTGTTTTTCGTTCGTTAAAGAGGGCTAATTAGGGTTTTTTTTACAGGTAGCTAGTAGCAGAGGTTAAAGAGGTGAACTGAGGTGGGGGTGGCTTTCGTTGTTTGGTTCGTGTGAAGTGGGTGGCCTATGTTCAGTAACTATTGTTGTTTTCTGAGGTGAAGAAGGTCGCAGAGGTGGGGTGCCCTTCGTTGTTTGCTTCGTCTGAGGTGGGTGTCGTATCCCTGTTGTCTTCTCTGATTGTGGTTCATTTTTGGGGTTGGGGTTGTTTTATTGGTGTGGACGACGACGCAATGTCAACGAATGACTGTTCGTCTTGCTCACGGGGGAGCTGTCGTGGTGCTTCATCAAGAGGAATGCTTGGCACACAAATATGCTATTGTGGAGAGCTTGCCGTGTTGAGAGTTGCGAAAACTGCTAAGAACCAAGGCAAGCCTTTTTGGGGCTGCCCTAATTACAAGGTTTCTTCCCTTCGTGGTGTTTTTTATTTTCGGATACATTTATTTGGTTTTGGCTGAGATGATTTTGGTTGCATGTTTTGTACAGCGTAGTCGAAATGAAGAAGTGCGAGGATGTAATTTCTTCAAATGGGCCAGTGAAGATAATGTTGATGAAAGGGATACTACAATTGGTTGTACCTTAACTTTAATTGTTGAGCCAGGGTTTGATCTGAGTAACTCGTGTGCATAATCAAATAGTCTTTCATATTGTTGTTCGAAACAACCATCAATATTGGCGGATGCCATTGCCTTTGCCCTACTTGTTGTAGACCTAGACACACCAATGTTGTACTTTTTACAGAATTTATTGTGCAGGTTTTTCATATTAATATCCGGATTTCCTGTCATGCTCTTCTCTAACCTCCCACTTAACCATTTAGAGGTAACTAAACCAATTTTGAATTCCCTACTGCATGTATGACTGTCTACAATTTTCCTTAACTGCCATGTACGTTGGGTACTCCTATATCCACAATATGCATACCATGGACATTTCCCTTGTGAACCAATACATTTGACGCATATTCTTCTGTTGTCATTCTTAGAAATCTTCAACTTCCTACCGTTATGTACTCCATAAGTTCTAATTGCATCAGTGAAATCTTTTTTTTCAGCAAAGTATGTTCCCAGTTGCCATTTATATTCTTTCATACTAACTGGCTCTGAAAAGATCCCAAAATCTCCATATCCAGTTGTTTCATTATCTGACTCATCACTTAAATAAATACTGCCACAACTATCAGATTCCCACTCACTATCAGATAATCCCCGGGCCTGTACATGCTTTTTTCGAGTAGGACATCCACTTCTTGTACCCACTTCAGCAAACAAACTACCTTCGGATTCCTCTTGTTCGGGTTCTTCATCTCCTTCCAATATAACATCCTCCAAATCATCTCCTTCCAATATAACATCCTCCAAATCATCTTCATTCACAGAAGCGTCTTCATCAGAACCTACCCAACTACTAACATCAAACTCATCCTGTACATCCCCTACACCACCATCTACACCACCACCATCTACACCACCACCATCTACACCACCACCAATGATATCATCCTCACCACCATCTACACCACCACCAATGATATCATCCTCACCATCCCCTACACCACCACCAATGATATCATCCTCACCATCCTCACCGTGTTCAGGCAGTTGACCTTCAACAACTTCAACAACTTTATCTCCATCCTCACCAACTTGTTGTTCACCATCCTCACCAATTCCTTCTTCACCACCATTCTGACCAACCTCACCAACCTCATCATCGTGATCTTCACCTTCATGACGATGTTCCAACATTTCTATATAATCTGGTTCGGACACCGTGTGAACCACAAATAAATGAGCTTGACCATTCAACATCGCAATGCTGACCACAGGCATTGCACATATGTCATCACTTAACAATTCCAACCTAGCTTCTAATACAGAACCACCCAGGGAATACCACACCTCCTTAACATTTCTATATCCCATCTCCTTCAGTATGGACAAGATTTCAAAATAACTCCATCTGTCTGTGTCAACCATCAAGGTACTGGTAGAACCTCCATGGTATCTAAATGACCCATCATTCACAAACTTACCCCCATGGTGAAACACCACCTCAACATCAGGGTCTGACATTTTCTTTAATTGTCAACTATTATATGCCTATATAAAAGTAAGTGTCAGACTACATATGGAACAACTTAATGACCTTCACATGCATCTACTATCATTATTTAATGACCTTCAC
>JAHCHA010012472.1:0-12081 GCA_027742795.1 Vigna hirtella | reverse complement strand
CCTTCAACTTTGGATATGCAACTTCCTTACTTTATCTCCTTTTTCTTTGAAGAAATATATTTTGGGATAAAATCATCTCTTCCTTTTATTCATTGTACTGCAGTATCTTATAATACATGGTTCTCCCTTAACTTTAGGAGTTGTTACAATTTAGAGCATATAATTAGGAAAGAACAATAACAGTAACAAATCTAATCTAATCACAACAAATTAGCAATCAATATTAAATGCGAGATTTCCACAGTGAACCTTGATCTTTGTTTTCCAACACTCCCCCTCAAGCTTGATCATAGATGTTAACTAGATTAAGCTTGTTTGTCATATCAGTGAAGTTCACTCGTGGAAGTGGCTTGGTAAGCACATAAGCAACTTGGTGTTTTGAAGGCACAAAATTCAGCGAAATTTGCTTGCTCTCAATGTGATCATTGATGAAGTGTCTGTCTATCTCGATATGTTTGGTACGATCATGTTGTACTGGATCTTTGGCGATGCTCAGTGTAGATTGGTTGTCACAATTCAGCTTAATCGGTCCACTAATTGATATCTTCATATCACCCAACAATCTACGAATCCATAATCCCTCACATACACCATTCGCAAGAGATCGGAGTTCTGCTTCTGCACTACTTCGAGCAACGACGGTTTGTTTCTTGCTCCTCCAAGTGACAAGGTTTCCCCAAACAAAGGTGCACATACCCGAGGTTGATTTCCTATCAATTGGAGAACCAGCCCAATCAGCATCGGTGAACACTTCAACTCCCCGTCTGTCAGACTTTCTAAATAACAAACCCAAGCCCGGGGCTGATTTCAAATACCTCAGAATTCGCATAACAGCCTCCATGTGAGTCTCAGATGGGTTGTTCATGAAACGACTCACCATACTTACAGCGAACCCAATGTCAGGTCTAGTGTGAGCCAAATATATGAGCTTTCCAACAAGCTTTTGATATCGTGTTCGATCAACTCCGGCTTCAGTTGTTCGGCTATACAGTTTATGATTGGGGTCCATAGGGGTATCAATAGGTTTGCAATTGATCATACCTGTCTCCTTGAGTAGATCCATCGTATATTTCCTCTGAGATACCGAAATACCTTGCTTAGAACGGGCAACTTCCATTCCCAAGAAGTATCGTAGTTGACCAAGATCTTTAATCTCAAATTCTGCAGCAAGAAGAGTCTTAAGCCGAGCTATGTCCTCGACATCATCTCCTGTGATTACAATGTCGTCTACATACACACTCAGGATGGTGCACTTCCCGGATGATGAGTGTTTAGTAAACAATGTGTGGTCGGCTAGACTTTGACTGTAGTTGTTTTGTTTTAAGACTTTAGTGAACTTGTCAAACCATGCTCTAGGAGATTGCTTCAGCCCATACAATGACTTTCTGAGTCTATACACTTTGCCTTGATTTTGTTGAGTAGTAAACCCGGGAGGAATACACATGAATACTTCTTCTTCCAAATCACCGTTGAGGAAGGCATTTTTCACATCAAATTGATGTAATGACCAGTCTAAATTTGCTGCAAGAGAGAGTATGACACGGATCGTATTAAGTTTTGCTACGGGGGCAAATGTCTCACTATAGTCCAGGCCATAGGATTGAGTGTACCCTTTTGCCACCAATCTTGCTTTTAATCTATCCACAGTTCCGTCTGCATTATGCTTTATCGTAAACAACCATCGGCAACCCACTGCTTTCTTACCCGGAGGAAGAGTTGTTAAGTCCCATGTGTTGTTCTTTTTCAGAGCCTTCATCTCAACCTGTACGGCTTGCTTCCATTCAGTGACGCTAAGAGCTTCTTCAATTGATTGTGGAATTTGGATTGCATCAAGAGAGGATACAAATGCATGGTGGCTATCTGACAAATTTCCATAATATATGTAGTCCTCCATCCGATAAGGGCCGCATGATCGAGATTGTTTTCTTAGTGCAATTGGGAGATCCACATTAGTATCTGATGGACAAATTTATGATCACCAAAATATGATGTCACAAACTTGTTGAACAATCGGCAAGTATGACCGAATCGTTTCAAGTAATAAACTCGGTAAGACCAAGTATCGTTCTCCCAAAGGACTCACGGCCTAGTTTAGTTATGTGATTTGTTGATTAGCTAAGACTTAAGAACAAAATAAGTGGAGTTTAATATGCAAAAGACGAAAATAAACATGTATGCATGAGGTTGATCAATGGCTAAAACAAAAGACAAGCACTTTTAATGAAATATATTGATGAATATGTTGTTGGGGGTCAATTTCATCTTATCCACTCTCATATATTTTAGGAATTCAACATTCAAGTCATCATTGTTAATGCCACTCTCTAAATTACCTTTCAAGAAGGCTTCTCCCTAATTACGAGTTCATACAATTCCTAGCATTCCTAATAATTAGTTTATTTAGCACAGGAGCTTAAGGCAACCAATATACTTATTGGGAGAAATTCCCCGGATCTAGACTTCCCCGTACGTTCCCGTATCGACAAAATCAATAATCATGCATTGAATGAGTTAAACAAAGCAAGCATTAAGCAAAAAGGAAAAACCCTAACTAATGATGAAAGAAAGCATAAATCTTAGATTAAGATGCAAGCACAAATTCCATATATGAGAGCTTCAAAAGATTACATTGATTCCCCAACAAACATACAAGGTTTAGTTCACCATATTCATGGTGAAACTAGATGAACAATAATGGAAGAATGGAAGAGATAGAAAAACCCGAGAAAGAGAAGAGGAGAGCTGTCACCATCTCCCAATCTACCCTCAAGGGGTGAAAGAGAGAGTGTTTGCTTCGTCTTTGCCAAAGATCCAAACCCTAGGACGTCCTAAAGCTTATATACTATTCTAAAATTACAAAAAATCTAGGTCCAAGTCCATAAGTGTGCCGCTCAGCGGTAAAGTACCGCTCAGCGGTAAGTGCGTGAGTCGTTTCTTCCCCTCAGCGGCCATTTTGCCCCTCAGTGGATCTCCCGTAAGCTCCTGAGTGCCGCTCAGCGGTAAACTGCCGCTCAGCGGTGACTTCGGCTTCTCCTTTTGCACTTTTTGATGTCTTTTCTGATTTCATCTCTCTCCTTCTTCACTTCTTTCACCAAATTCACCTTAAAACCTGCACAAAAACACTGAAATCAAGCATAAACCTGTCCAGCTCTCTTATTTATGAAAATATGAATAAAAGTATGATTTCAAGCTAGTTTCTAAGTATAAAGGTTGCTTTTAGTATCAATTTTAAGCATGAAAATAACAGTTTTTCAACTGTTATCAGTATCATTAAAATTAGGAACTTGAGATGAATTAATAGTACCTGGTTGCTCTTCATGTTGCTCAGTGTCAGAAGTCAGGAACTCAGATTGAATATGTGATCGAGCTCTATCCTCTTCTGCTGGACATGGACACGTGTTTGGGACACTCGACTGACTCGTGTTTAGGATAATTGGAATTGACAGACTCATGGTGGTTGGACTGGCAGCGTCAAACTGACGTGAAATTTGAGATGGTTCGGTTGTTGGCAAGGGTATGGATGTTGGGAAAACTGAGGACAAGATTGAGGGTTCAACATGATTTTGTTTCTGCCCCTGAAGCCGAGAGCTTGGATAAAAAGATTCTTGTTCATTGAATGTAACATCCACGGTGATGAAATATTTTTTGTCTGAGGGAGAGTAACATTTGTAACCCTTTTGAGTTGGTGAATATCCCACAAATATGCATTTAATTGACTTTGGATCAAGTTTTCCCTGATTATATAAGTGGACAAAAGAGGAACACCCAAAGATTTTTGGAGAGATTCGGGAAACTAACCGGTAAGCTGGAAATAACTCTTGGAGTTTCTGACATGGTGTTTTGAACTTGAGGACTCTTGAAGGCATTCGGTTGATTAAATATGCCGAGGTGAGAATAGCATCACCCCAATAAAACTTAGGAACATGAGAGGTGAACATGATTGATCGGGCTACTTGTAACAAATGACGCAATTTACGTTCTGCAACGCCGTTTTGTTGAGGTGTGTAAACACACGAACTCGTATGAATAATTCCATTACATGAGAAGAAATTGCTAAGGTCTTTGTTGAAAAATTCTTTTGCATTATCCGAGTGAAAATTGGTTATTCGAGTTTGAAATTGAGTAATAACCATTGAGTGAAACTGCTTGATTATGGATATGGTTTTGGATTTTGTTTTCATAAGGTAAACCCAACATAGACGTGTATGATCGTCAACAAGAATGAGGAACCACCGAGCTCCATTGATTGAAGAGACTTCGGAGGCTCCCCAAATGTCACAGTGAATTTTTGAAAAAGGTTTTGATGCAACATATGGTAATGGAATATAAGATGCACGAGTATGTTTTGACAACTGACACACGTCACAGAAAAAATCATCCACCTTTTTATTAATGAACAAATTTGGAAACAAGTGTTTGAGATACCCAAAATTTGGGTGACCTAATCGGTAATGAAGAAGCATAACATCACCAATTTTATTTGAAGAAAAACAGCAAGGATAAGACGGTGATATTGACTCTCGTGGATGAGGATGATGACTTGGTTTATTTGCAGAAAAATGGTAGAGCCCATTTATGAGTTTAGCACATCCAATCATCGTTCCTGACTCCCGCTCCTGAAACAGACACAAATTGCTTTCAAATACTGTTAAGCATTTCAAATCCTTATTTAATTTTGACACTGACAAGAGGTTGCACTTAAGATCAGGAATGTAAAAAACTTGAGTCAATGTGAGTTTTTCAGAAAGTTTAACAGTTCCAACTCCCTTTATCGGTGACTTGCTTCCATCGGCAATTGTCACAGTGGCAATCGAAGTACACGAATTCAATGTAGTGAATAGAGACAAGTTACCAGTCATATGATCTAATGCGCCAGAATCAACAATCCATGAAAGGTTGTCGGCGGAGGTGAGGAGGGCTTTATGCTCACTATTTTCGTGCATGACAGTGTTGGCTTGGACCGAAGGTGTCGTGGAATGATTTCCACTGATAAGTCGTTGAAGAATTTCCATTTGTTCCTTGTTGAAAGCAGGTGTTGTAACGGAAGCATTGGCAGTGCGATTTGATGAATCTCCTGTGGGTCTGAAAGGTTTCCAGTCAAGCGGCTTGCCATGGATTTTCCAGCACGTTTCTCGTGAGTGACCCGGACGACGACAATGGTCACAATATGGCCTGCCTTTGCGTGGTCTGTTGTCGATTTGGCCCTTTGCTGCGAAGGCGTTGGAATCAACTGAATTCAACGCTGAGGTTTCGTTTGGCGCTTCTACAATCTGTTCTTTCAACATAACTTTCCTCCGACTCTCCTCGTGTCGGACAGCAGAGAAGGCAGCACGTAAAGAGGGTAACGGTTTGGTGCTAATGATGCGTCCTCGCACCTCATCGAGTTCTTTATTGAGACCTGATAAAAACTTGAAAAACTCGCTTCGTTTCAACAACCCGTTTGTATGTGAGGGCATCTTCGGAGCACTTCCATGAATGAGTGTCGTATAAATCGATTTTCTGCCATAATCGAGTTAATGAATTGAAATAATCAGTGACAGAGTTATCACCTTGTCGGAGATCATGTAGAGTGGTCTCGGTCTCAAAGAGTTCAGAGGTATTATCTGCAATCGAATAGGTCAACTTGGCGGCTTCCCAAATTTCCGCTGCAGTGGAGAAAAGCAAGAAATTCTCTCCGATATCGGGCATCATTGAACTGATGAGCCATGATTGCACCATACTGTTCGTTGCAATCCAATTTTTGTATGAAGCATCGGTTTCAGCAAGTTGAATGGATGCACCGGTAAGGAAGTCATCTTTTCCTTTTTCGCGAATGAACATACGAACGGATTGTAACCACGAAAGATAATTGTGACCAGAGAGTTTATGGTTTGTAATTTGCGGAGTGAAGGAATCCATAGCGATTTGGCTAAGGGAAGATCCGGTTGAGGATGAGTTCTCGCCGGTGGTGGTGAAGGATGATTGACCGGATGAGGTCATGGTTCAGGATACGATTACCGCTCTGATACCATGAAGAAATATATTTTGGGATAAAATCATCTCTTCCCTTTATTCATTGTACTGCAGGATCTTATAATACATGGTTCTCCTTTAACTTTAGGAGTTGTTACAATTTAGAGCATATAATTAGGAAAGAACAATAACAGTAACAAATCTAATCTAATCACAACAAATTAGCAATCAATATTAAATGCGAGATTTCCACAGTGAACCTTGATCTTTGTTTTCCAACATTCTTAAATAACAAAATCAGGTTTAGACCACTGATCATCGAATGTAGAATTATTTTTTAATGGTTTTTTTCCCTTAATACTGTTATATTGTGTCCATCTTGAACAAGTTAATCATTCATAATTGAATCAAACATTGGACGTTGGAAACTGTAACATCCCAAAATACAGTAATAACCATAATTTAGAATTAATTACAATTAACAGTTAATCCATGCAGTTTTACACTAAAATTTTAAACTTCCAAAACCAAACGTAAATAAATACAGAGATAAATACCATACAGTAGTATTTCAACGTTTAAAGACGAACGGTTTTACACACATTAACCGAACGTCCAAAAAACTAAATAGAAATACTAAAGGCTACAACTTAACGAGCGCTCTAGGGCTCAGCTTTAACCTCTACTTCGACCAGATTGGCGTCCTCCAAATTTTCTTCTTCCAGTGTTTCTTCAAGCAACGCCTCTCCGTCTGCTCACATCCACACGAATGATCATTGCATTGACAAGACGGACGTACATAACAGTAGACAACACAAGGAAATGCAAGGGTAAGCTTAGGTAATTTAATTCATACAACCAACATACAATTTAACATATGCAAATCAACATACAAGACACACACAACAATGTATATATATGCATAGAATTCATCATCCAAACTCTCACAAGACCGACCGTCCGGACTGTATGAATCCATGTATCTACAGGCGTTCGTGCACCCGGGTGGTGTAATAACTGGGATACGCTCAACAGTTGCCACCCGAGGTTAGCCCTATCAGTCCAAAGTACTCCTAAGGACTAGGACCTCCTGCCATTCCCACACATGACCTGCTCCCCTCTACATGAGGACGAGCACTCACGGAATATCAGGATGAACAGCCATCAGTAGCTTTACCATGGTCATACTACACAACTTATCACATTCCAACCATAGAGTCGTTCCTCCTTGGAACGCTCGTTCAAAATCCACTTTCAATGTTTCAATTAAAATATCGTTCGCACATTATAACCTTTCCTCTTAATCACATTTTCATTCTTTATTCCACTTTCATCAAATGACGAGCGTTCATCCTTTTCAAAATAAGGACGAACGTTAACATAGTATAGAGAAATCCTCGTTTCTGAACAAAAGGAACGAACTCCTGTCCGCTGATGGACGTTATGAATTCCTAAATCAGTTAAATGAACTGATTCTAGAATATCTGAATAATACTTAGAATAATTTAAGTACAATGACTCGAGATCGAATCCAATGGATAGATACACCCCAATTACCTAGATAAATAAACCGAGCGTGTTTTAATTCAGGAGACAACACCGCCAGTCAATGACCGAACGCCAACTAATAATTTGGACGAATGCTATTTACGTCCATTCAGGAATCAAAGATAAGGACGAGCGTTCAGTATAAAACCGAACACTACTTAGGACGAACGCTAGGTATATGACCGAGCACTAATTAGAACGAACGCTCGGTATAAGACCGAGGGCTCATTTGGACGAACGCTTAGTATAAGACTAAGCGCTACCTATAACAACGCTGGATCATAAAACCGAGCGTTACAAATAAAACTTCAATTTATTACAATCATTGGATACCACTAGGCTGAGCCGAACGCTCAAACCTAGTCTTTCACAAGAGGACGCTCGTTCTTAAGCAGAATCCTTTCCAAATGAAAGAACTCCTATTCTAAGTCATTTTTAGGGGAAAACCGAACGGTAGAAGACCGTTCGATGACGAGCGTGCATTATCAAAGTAAGGACTATTATATTTTCCAGATTTTTCATCTACAATAACTTCACATTTTTCATACGATTCACATCTTATAACTTATCTCCACCATAAATCTCATACATTACAGAATTCATATTATCATCTCATACCTTACAGAAATTATCCATTTTCCAATTCATACGTTTCATCCTCAACATACAGTTCATACAATATCACTCATACACAACCAGTACAACAGGGCTCGTTCATGCATACTTAAACATCATACATTTCATACATCCAGTACACTTCATGCTTTCACACACATCATACAAGTATCAATTAAATTACTAAAGCTTCCCTTACCTGGTTCAGCAGTGAACTTCCAAATACAAAGGATTTTTGACTCGTCCAACTATGGTTTTTCTACCCTCAACGTGCTTCTCAAGTGCTTCACTAAATCTAACCAAAAGAAACGTAGGAAAACTTAGCTCATACTCTAACATGCAGCTGCATCAGGCTCCGCATGCAACTCAGAAAGGAGCGTTTAGAGTTTGAGAACTTACCGGTCACAGAACTCTAAAGCGTTCGGTTCAGGTGAAAGCTCACGACGCCGTGAACGGTCCTACGGTTTCTGAAATGGGATCGGAGGAGATGGTGGTGAGTTACGGTGGAGAGAAGTTGAAGTGGTTTTAGAGAGAAGGCAGAGAATTTGGAAATCAAGAGTTTGGGGAAGAAGACGAAGCATGCAGAAGAGTGGGAAGAGTGTTTTTCAGAAAATTAATTTCTCTCCCCACGTAGGACGAACGTCCATTCACCTGCTGCCACTTGGATTCCACCAACGTTTTCGAATGTTCCAAAGTGACACTTGGCAGTTGCATGCAGAGTGAGTGTGAGTGCGTTTTAATGGCACTGCACGTGTGACGTGGTTGCATTAAATAGTGGTCAGAATGTGAGGGTTTGGAGTGCGTTTCGTAATAAAAGTCCTGAACAGGGTTTTTGGGTAATTAAAATGGGATTTGACAGGTGGAGGCTGGTTGAGTTTTCAAGACATTACAGAAACTGATAGTTTCTGAGAAGGAAAATAACCTAAAAACACTATCATTAAATAAAGATAATTTTTATGCATACTTATAAGTAAAAAATACATTAAAGAT
This sequence comes from Vigna hirtella, assembly GCA_027742795.1. Lineage (NCBI taxonomy): Eukaryota > Viridiplantae > Streptophyta > Magnoliopsida > Fabales > Fabaceae > Vigna > Vigna hirtella. The sequence continues at coordinate 2,976 of JAHCHA010012472.1, read as the reverse complement.
GTCAACAATTAAATAATATCTATCATGGGACTTTTAAAAATATTATATACAGTTCTAATATTTCTAATGTTTTTTTTTATAATATCTTTTAAGCGCTGCATGTTATTATTGCCTCTACTTTATATTTTGTTGAATTATTCTCCTCTAAATAACAACTTTTGTAATAAGTGATAGAATTTAAATATATGATTTCTTGATTCATTCTACACATTTAAATTCAAGAACATCAAGAGACAAGACACTGCAACAGTTAGATATTTCAGCGAGAAGATCGACGTAAGTTTCTCCAAACCATTTATAGAAAAAAATAAAAAAAGTAATTTTTTATAATTTAAAATAACTTATATATATATTAAAATTATCATTTATTATTTTAGGTGTAACATCCCAAAATACAGTAATTACCATAATTTAGAATTAATTACAATTAACAGTAAATTAAGCAGTCTTTACATTAATAAAACAGGGTTCAAAAGCCGAACGGCTTCCGTACAACATAACGCACATAAAGCGTATACAGAGAATCTAGAACGAACGACTTTACAAAATTGAACAGCCGAACGTCAAAATAAACTACCACTTAAGCTGAAAAGTAAACGAGCGGTCTAAGGCTCGGCCTTGACTTCCACCTCGACAAGATTTTCCTCTTCAATGACGTCCTCCAGAGTGGCCTCGCCTTCTGCTCACATCCACACGGATGATCATTGCAAGACAGGACGAACGTACATGACAGTAGACAACACAAGGAAAAACGAAAGGGTAAGCCTATATAATTTAATTCATACAAACTACACATACAATGAACATGTCATTCCACTCAAGCACATAGTATAACATATAACACATGTAACATCTAAATATATATATATATATATATATAAGACGACCGTCCGGACTGTATGATCTGTGTAGTTACAAGCGTCCCTGCACCCGAGTGGTGTAGTAACTGGGATACACTCAACAGCTGCCACTCGAGGTTAGTCCGTTCTTACGTCGCCCATGTTAACTTATGGACTAAGGACCTCCTGCCATTCACACGCATGACTTACCCTCTCTACGTGAGAAGAGTAATCACTGAATATCAGGATGGACAGCCTGGCTTAACTTATCCACAGTCATACTTTACCAAATTTAATATTTAATATATCTGAGACGTTCCCCCTTGGAACGCTCGTTCAAATTCCATAATCGTATAATCATTTAATATAGTGTTCAAACACCTTAACCTTTCATATTTACCACATTTTCATTCTATGTTCCACTCTCTTAAAAAGACGAACGTTCAACTTTCTGAAGGAAGAGGACGAACGTTTAAAACCAGATTTAGAAGAACCCATTAACAATCAGAAAGACTCAATAATAATACGACCATTTCTCAGAATATTTTAAGTACCAAGAGGTCAGGTTGACTCAACTGGGACGAAGGTACATCAAGGAATATTTAACTACATTGGGAACCTTTTATTTAAAAGGGGTCGACTGCCAGTCAATGACCGAACGCGCCAATATACATTTATTAAGTATTTGGACGAACGCTATTTTCGTTTGTTAAGGAATCAAAGATAGGACGAGCGTTCGATCTAAGACCGAACACTTCATTAAACGAACGCTAGGTCGATGACCGAGAATCAATCACGACGAACACTTGGTATAAGACCGAGCGCTATTTGAGACGAACACTCGGTATAAGACCGAGCGCTATTTAGGACGAACGTTCGGTATAAGACCGAACGTTACTTAATTCAGTATCAATTAGTTTAAGGGTACGACGACTCTATGCTGAGCCGAACGCTCAAACATAGTAATTCAATGAGGACGCTCGTTCTCAAACCGAATTCTTCCCAAATGAAAGAATTCTACTCTAAGTCTTTTTCAGGGAAACCGAACGGTATAAGACCGTACGATGACGAACGTAATTTATCATAGAGAAAATCATTATATCCAGATTTATTTCAACTATATCAACTCACATTTCTCATACAATTCATAATCTTATACTTTCATATACACCATTAATTTCACATACTTTATAGAATTCATCATATTAACAAATCAACTATACAAAAATCATCCAACGTTCAAAACATGCGTATCAAAATCATCATGCAGTTCAACCAAAATCAGAAAACATATACATCCAGTACAACAGGGTTCGTTCATGCATCTCCAAATTAGCACATATACATATATTTCATACAAACAACCCGTCTCATGCTTTCATATAATCATACAAGTATAAATTAAATATATAAGCTTCCCTTACCCGGATCAGTGTGCGAACGTCCTAAAGCAAGGGTATGGTGCGTCCTCTAACAGCGTTCTACCTTCAGTTTTACTATACACTTTCACTTGATCTAAACACCAAAATCAGAGATGACTCAGATATAATCCATGCATGAACCCAGAACTTGTTTTCGCATGAAACCCTAATGGACGAACTACTAGAGAAGAGGACTTACCAGCTCAGATTCCAATTCTGTTCGGTCCAAAATAACGTCCACGTCTCCGAGAACGTTCCTACGGTTCTGAAATGTAATCGGAGGAGAGGCGTGAGATTTACAGTAGAGAGAAGTTGGGAGTTCTAGAGAGAAGTTGGAGAAGATGAAGGGTTGAGTTTCGTGAGGAAGAAGGTGAATGCAGAGAGTGAGAGAAAGTGGTTTTCAGAGAAATCATTTTCTTCCCCCCACGTCAAACGGTCATGCACCCTCAGACTGCCACCTGTTCCCCACTACTGTTTTTCCGAAGGTTCTAAAATGACACTTGGCAGGAGTGTGTCAGTGTGTGTGCGTGCGTTTGTCAGTGCATGCAGAGAGTATGTAAGTGGGTTTTAATTGTCTGAGTAGTGACGTGGACTGCACTGCAGGTGGGTTTTAATGCTTTTAAAATTGATTTGACTTGAGTTGCAGTGTTAATTATCTAGGGTCTCACATTAGGTTTTATAAAAAATCTTATTTTAGTTAGCTAATTCTTGATACC
>JAHCHA010012469.1:0-25019 GCA_027742795.1 Vigna hirtella | reverse complement strand
AACAAGTTTGTGACATCATATTTTGGTGTTCATAAATTTGTCCATCAGGAACGTATAGGGAAGTCTAGATACGGGGAATTTCTCCCAATAGCATATTGGTTGCTTTTAAGCTCCTGCACTTCAGAACTAATTACTAGGAATGCTAGGAATTGTATGACCTCGTAATTAAGGATAGGCCTTCTTGACAAGGTAATTTAGAGAGTGGCATTAACATTGATGAAAAGATTGATGAATTCCTAAAGTATATGAGAGTGGATAAGATGAAATTGATAACCCCAACAACATACTCATCCATATAATTCATCCCGTGTTTGTTTTACTCTTTTTGCCATTGATCACATTCATGCATACATGTTTAATTACTGTCTTTTGCATTAAAAACCTACAATCAATCGTTCATAAGTCTTAAATAATCAACGAATCAAATAACTAACTAGGCCGTGAGTCCTTTGGGAGAACGATACTTGGTCTTACCGAGTTTATTACTTGATACGATTCGGTCACACTTGCCGAGGGTAAAACAAGTTTGTGGCGCCGTTTTCGGTGTTCATAAATTTGTCATCACAAATGTTTCATCATTTTCATATAGTTCTCTTATATCATCAAATCCTAATATTTGTGAGCCTAGGGTTATTAATAATGCACGTCTTCTAGATAAAGCATCCGCAACAACATTAGTACTCCCTTTTTTGTGTTTGATGACATAAGGAAATTGCTCCAGGTATTCCACCCACTTGGCATGTCTTTTGTTTAGCTTTGCTTGCCCTTTAATATACTTGAGAGATTCATGGTCAGTATGTATGATGAATTCTCAAATTACTAAATAATGCTCCCAAGTTTTTAAAGCTCTAATGAGGGCATATAACTCTTTATCATAGGTAGGATAGTTTAAAGTAGGTCCCCTAAGTTTTTCACTAAAGTAGGCTACGGGGTGACCTTCTTAAATTAAAACAGCTCCTTTCCCTACCCCAGATACATCACATTCTAGTTGAAAGGCTTTGGAAAAATCAGGCAAGGCTAGAAAAGGTGCATGAGTTAACTTATGTTTCAAGGTCTCAAAAGATAAAGCTTGTTTATCACCCCAAAGAAAAGGAACATCTTTCTTGACTAGTTCATTCAAAGGAGCAGCTAGGGTGAAGTCCTTTACAAATCTTCTATAAAAATTGGCTAAACCATGGAAACTTCTCACCTGTCCTATTGTTTTAGGGGTTGGCCATTCTTGTATAGCCTTGATCTTCTCAGGATCAACATGTACACCTTCTTTTCCAACTTTGAATCCAAGGAAAATTACACTTTCTTGACAAAAAGTACATTTATCAAAGTTGGCAAAGAGATGATGTTCTCTAAGAAGAAACAAGACTTGTTTAACATGGCTAAGGTACTCTTGAAGACCTTGACTATAGATTAAGATGTCATCAAAGTAGACCACTACAAACCTCCCTATGCATTCCTTCAGGACATGATTCATCAACCTCATGAATGTACTTGGAGCATTGGTCAAACCAAAGGGCATGACTAACCATTCATACAAACCAAACTTGGTCTTGAAAGCGGTTTTCCATTCATCTCCCTCTTGAATTCTTATTTGATGATATCCGCTTTTGAGATCAATTTTAGTGAAAATGTTTGCTCCATGTAATTCATCCAACATGTCATCTAATCTAGGAATGGGGTGCCTATATTTTTACAGTTATAATGTTAATGGCCCTACAATCTGTAGACATTCTCCAAGATCCATCCTTCTTAGGAACCAACAACACAGGCACAACACAAGGACTTAAGCTCTTTTGGATCCACCCTTTGTTCAATAATTCATTAACTTGTTTCTCTATCTCTTTTGTTTCCATGGGGTTGGTCCTATAGGTTGGCCTATTAGGAAGGCTTGCCCCAGGCACCACATCTATTTGATGTTCTATTCCCCTCAAAGGTGGTAATCCACTTGGTACCTCTTTAGGAAATACATCATCAAATTCTTTTAAAAGTTTTTGCAAACCCTTTGGTAGAGAACCAAGTTCATAATTTACTGAAACAAGTGCCTCTTTGCAATAGAGAAGAAAATGAGGTTGTTCAAGCAAAAGAATTTTAGAAACTTTTAAGGTTTGAGGTTGGACAACTTCTTTGGTTGAGGCATTGTTTACCAAACTCATATTCTTCTCCTTTTTTTCTTTCCTATTTTCCTTTTTCTTCTCTCCATCAACCTTCTTCTTAAGAATTATTTGGTCCTCTCTTACTTGTGAAGGTGTAAGAGGACACAAAACAATTTTCCTACCCTTGTGTTGAATGGTGATTTTGTTGGTGACTCCATCATGTAGAGCTTGTTTATCAAATTTCCAAGGCCTTCCAAGTAATATGTGCCCAACTTCCATTAGTACTATATCACAAACAATTTGGTCTTCATATTTTCCAATGGAAATGGGTACACTCACTTGTTCTTTAACTATTATTCCTTCATCCTCTTTGATCCATTGAAGTTTATAAGGTTTAGGATGAGGAGTAGTAGTTAAGCCTAGCTTCTCTACCATTCTTGAACTACAACAATTGCAACAAGAGCCACTATCCACAATCATTGAACATGTCTTTTCAAAAACTTTACACCTTGTGTGGAATAGATTCTCTCTTTGTGACTGTTCTAGCTCAACATGTTTATTTTCAAGGAGTCTTCTTACCATGAGTAAGTCACCATCTGATATGATCATACATAGGTCAAGAATGAAGAGTTTCAAAGTGACAAAAAGCACAAAAAAAGTAGAATAGGTTTCATAGGCGTGTATTTCCCTCTTTGATTTCTTTCTCTTAGTTATTGTGAATAAATGCTTATAAACTCTTCTTTCTCTTTAAGAACAAGCAATGTGGGACTTTCCATGGCTTGGTCTTAAAAAGAAAAGGAGAGGAAATGAGTGTCCTAGGCGTTAGTGCAAGGTAGCATAGATAGTTTTCATGTTTTGAACTATAGGAGAACTAGTTCCCTTATAAACCCTTTGGAGTGGAGAGATTTCATCAATGTGGGACTTCAAAGCTCCTAGAGGACGTGCAGCAGCTAGCTGGCCGGCCTCCTCACTCTAAAGTCCCACATCTCCTAGATCTTGCATCCAAGCTCATTCCAAAGGCTATATAATAAGGCTTAGGGGTCTCCTTTGTACACTCACCTTTCAATCAATTGATTTCTTGAGTTGATTTGCACATTTGCAATCCTCTTTTGAGATAGTATTCTGTCTCCAAAGATCGTCTTTGGGCAGACCTTATCTTGCTTAAGCAAGTGGCGGTCCTCCTTTGATGCTTATCTTGGAGCCTCCTTCAAGTGGCGCATCTTCAAGTCATAAGTTCCCTTTTCTCTAATCTTTTCCATTTTTAATTTCTCTCCATTCTTTTGTATGCCATTTAGAATATTCTCTCTAGGTATGCTATTCCCCATCACCATCACAAGGTAAAGTTTCTTCTTCTTCTGAAGTGGATGTTTCAGACTCACTATATGAAGAACCCTCACTGTCACTCTCATGCTCAAGAATGTAAGTTGACCTTCTATTTCGACACTCAGATGCATAGTGTCCTTTTTCCCCACATCTAAAGCACTTATTCTCCTTACTTTTATGGTCTCTTGAAGGTTCTTTAACCCTTTCTTTTTCTCTCTCTTTTTCCCTAGACCCATCATACCTTGATTTAGATAGACTACCCTCCATCTTGTATTCTTTCTTATGACTAGAACTAGTAGGGTAGCTTTTTCTCTTGAGTTGTTGCTCCACCCTCACACAAAGTTGGACTAATTCATTGTAAGCTCCACCATCATCTATTTGGTGACACTCAAACAATTGCTCAACTTTCATCTCCAATTCCAGATATTCTTCCACATCATCTTTTCCATGAAAAGGAGGAAGATCAATTTTGGGCTCACTTGGGGGATGTTCCCTCACTCCATGATTTCTCCTAGGAGGTATTTGATAGTGGTCATCATTGTGATGACTACTATAATGCTCAGGTTCACTAGGTGGAGAGGATGTATCTCCAAGGTATTCTCTTTTTCTATGTGTAGACCCTTCTTTCCTTTTACCCTTGTCTTGATTGATCAAAAGTTGACCAATCATATCCTTGAGCTCACTAATCTCTTTGTCCCTTTGTTGGAACTTTTGCTCAAATTCCTCTCTTAGTTGTAAGCTCTCACTTTTAGGTTTTACACTCCCTTGGACACTAGATTGACTCATTCTTGACAAGTATGTAGAAATGATTTTCACAAGGTTTTCAAAGACTTGCACAAGTAATGAGTGAAAAGATTTTCACAAACTTTCCTTGTTTTTGGTGAAAAATTTCTAAAGAGATTCTAGAGGTAAAAATTGTTTCCAAGTAGCTCCTAGGAAGAAGAGGTGAGTCACAATTGGACAAGCTTAGAAACCAAGTTCTTCCTTAGCCAGAGTTTCCTTAGAGTTATCTTTTACCTTAGTTTCTAAGTAGAAATACTTCAAAATATTTTAAAATGATAATGAAATGGTCCTAAAATCCAAAAGAAGGTTTTGGCTATATGCTATTCAATCCTATATACCACGGAGACTTAAAACAAGAGATCAATCAAACAATTTTAAGAAAGCAATAAAGATGCAAAATGTAAATGCTAGACGACCCTAAGTAAAAGTGCAAGTGACACTTGGATCCCCTTGACACACTTCCACACTAAGAAAACAAAATTGCACTATTAAAATGTTTAAATATGATCTTGGAATTGCTTCAAGAGCATTTTCCCAAGTCACTTAGTCAAAGAAACAAAAATCAACTTTAAACAGCAAAGGTTCCGTGATATGTGGTGTAAACAAACTTAAAATAAGGCCTAAAACTAATGTAAGCTTCACTCTCTTGCTGCAGCAGATTGCTACTCCAAAACAGGTTGCATTTCAAGCTTTTCTGATGTATTTCTAGCTGCTGGAACAACAGAGTTGTAGCTACTCAAAAGCTCCCTTTTTGTTCCCACTTCAGCCCCCTTTTCACTTCCTAATATGCTACCTCAGTAAGTGAAGGTTTATGCTCCTGGATGCCTCACAATAGCTACCACAACACCTGAAGATTGCACTCAAAACACATCAAACAGCATTAGCAAACTGCACCAGAATTTCAAACCAATTTGGAAGCCAAGAATGGGGAAATCAAATCGGGACAGGGATGGAATAACAGAAAGCACTCAAAAGAAACCTAATATGGCACTAGAACAGATTAAGAAAGCAACAGAAATGAAAATTGCAGATCACAAACTCATCCAGACCAAACTGTTTGATATTTTACCAAAGTGTTTGTTAAAATGCCCTAATGAAAACCAGATTTTGTGTTTTGGGGTTTTTAACTACTTGAAACTGGATTGCACAGTTCAACAGGCTTTTTAACATTTGTTCTGACTTATTTTGATCATTTGTTTTCAATCTAAAACAATGAACCAACTCTTGCTACAATCCAAAAAATAATTATGCACAACAATACCAAAACAGTGGCTGTAACAGCAGTCTGCACCAGAAAAAGTGACTGAAAATGGTGGTTTTGAACTCAAAAACGAATGGAAGTGATTCAACAGCTCATGTGAATGCCCAAACAACTTTCCTTGATGATTTTAAGCATGTTCAAACTCTTAAACAACTCAGAAAATGATTCCAACCAAAAATCACTGGTTCACTTCCAATTTAATTCAAAAGATGTTGGTTCAAGATGTAAATTTGCATATCAACTAATTTTTGACCAAATGAACAGTATGAGCAACTTTCAATCATCAATTTAGACTTGCTCAAGCTTTCCAAAAGCACAGAAACAATAGATTCCGAAAATCACCTATACTATATCAAATTATGTAGTAAAATACATCAATTAAACCAACCAAATTCAGTTGTCCTTGGATTCAAGGTTGGACAACAAAGAAAAAATGACTCAAAGAAGTGTCAACACACAGAACTAAGCTAGAATTACAGTACTTAGTATGATTAAACTTAAAATAAACCAAACAAGATGTGACAGCACGGTGAAAAGCTGGAACAAAAAAACTGGACAACAAAGGCTACTGGTTTTTAAGGCAACCAAGCTATGCTAGATGCATTTACTTGCTTTTAATGGTCTGCCATACCTTTAGCCACTTCCAATAACAGCAAAAAAATTTGTGCCAAGCAGCATAATCAAATAAAACCAGCTGAAACAGATTTGAAATTTTAAAACCAGATTTGAATTTCTTGAGCAGATTTGAAACCATAATTAGTTTCTAGTGCTTTTGCTTCTATCACCAAGGCTCGAACATGTTCTCATTGCCTTATTTGGTTGATTTAAAGCTTTTCCAGCACTCCAAACTAGAGCAAACCAAAATAAAAAACGAAAAACCCAACAGAACAGAAAACCAAACTGACATAGAATTAAAACTACAAATATGGAATGCACAAGACTAAAACATAACTGGAATTGAAAAATAAAGCTGGAACAGACATAAGCAAGAATGATTCACCGTTTAAAATGAGTAAAAAACATGTATGAACACTGGAAACACACAACACAACAACAAGAAACACGAAATTAATGACTGGAAAAAGTAAAATAAAAGCAACAAAAATACTCAAAACAGAAACTGGAAAATTGAAACAGGAAGCACAACAGAATGCAGAAATGGAGTGCAAAGATGGAGGAATAGCTTAGCTCTTGGTGCGTGGACGACCTAAGCTCATGATACAACTTGATGGAGACTAGTCCTAGTTGGAAACAAGCAGGCAAAAGCTCCAAACCAGAAGAAACCAGCAGTAACTGAAGGTGCAGCGGATTGATGAAACAGTGCAGTGGTTTGAAGTGTTTTAATAGAGAAGGGGTGTATGGAAGCTTGAGGAAGGAAGAAGAAGTAGTAAATCAAAGGTGACTTAAGAGCACAATATTCTTGAAGCACCATCCCTTTGTGTACTTCACAAGGCCAATGGAATTCAAGGTGTTTCGATTTATCACATTTGAGTAGTTACAAGAGCATTTCTTTTCACGACTAACATCCACACCTTGAAGGGTCAGGATTTTGCTGATAAACACAACATATGCTAGATGTCGTTCATGTTTGGTTCCTGCATTATGTTACCAATGAGGAGCATTGGTATCTTGAAGCTACTGTGAAATTTTGATGATGATAAAAGCTGAAGAATTGAAGACTCTAAATCCATCTTTGTTAAACACATTTTGTAGAAACAAATGTATAGGATAAAATGTAATGATGTAAAAACTCTTAGAAGTTTTCGTATTTAGTGAGTCATTGCACAAATAATCGATTATCAAGAGGAATAATCGATTATCATGAGCCAGTTTAGAAGAGAGTTGCTTGCGCAAATAATCGATTATTACACAGAATAATCGATTATCACTGTTTCATTTAACTCTGTCCAAGTCTCTGGAATAATCGATTATTGCTCAGGATAATCGATTATATTGAAAACCCCATAACGGACACAAATAATCGATTATCACTTACGATAATCGATTATCTATGGCAGTTGGGAGATGTCTTTTCAGTTTTTGACCTTGCACGAAACTAGGCTTATAAATAGAGGTCTTCACAGCTCTTAGAAGAAAGTTTTTTTAAATTGAGAGTATTAGAGCTTTGTGCCTAAGGGAAGCTCTCTGTGAGTGAAAAGGATCTATGCCATTTTGAGAATACAGTTTGTCTGAGGAAGTTCTGAAAGTGATAGAGTGCTCTTGTCTGGTCTTGTGAATAGGAGAAGCTTGCGCTTTGTGTGTCAAAGGTCGGAGCAGTTCTCTTCAAGTTGGCAGAGTTTTTGCTTCCGGTTCGTGCGTCAAAGGAAGCTCTTCCGGTTCGTTTGTCGAAGGAAGTTACTTGTTGTACTCTTCTGGTTCGTTTGTCGAAGGAAGGTGTTTTATATTCTTTGCTCATTTCATTATCTTGTAATATGTACAACTATATTTTTAGTGAAAAAGGTTCATCACTATTTATAGTGATTAACGACTGGACGTAGAATCTTTTGATTCGAACCAGGATAAAAATTGTGTTGATTTTCTTGATCCCTAAACTCCTAGCACATCAATTGTTCGATGAAAGTTCGCTAAGAAAATCAATTTTTGAAACCAACTATTTTAACTTGTGTTGTGATCGTTACACGCTTTCCGCTATCTATATTTTATTCCGCTGCGCGACTCTATAACGGTACCGATTGTTCCGACAATTGGTATCAGAGCTTGCTTTGATAGTTTTTCAAATTTTTCGAAAATGGGCGGTCATTACCAAGTTTATGTTGAGGGTTCTTCTATTGATAGACCTCCTTTGTTTACGGGGGAAAATTATGCGTTTTGGAAAATAAGAATGCAAATATTTTTGGAGTCTATTGACAGGGGTATTTGGGAAGTTGTTATGAATGGACCAATTGTTCCCACTATTTTAGTAAATGATATGCAGGTAGAAAACCCATTTTTACAGTGGACTATGGATGAAAATAGAATGGCACAATATGATGTTAGGGCTAGGAACATAATTTTATCTGCACTAACCCTTGATGATTTTTTCAAAGTTTCTGTTTATGAAAGTGCTCAGGAAATGTGGGGATTTTTAAGAGTCACTCATGATAAAGTCACAGATGATGTTGTTAAGTTGACGTTGTTAGATTCAAGCTCCTCAAGCTCAAAGAATTCAAATGAGCAAGAAAATCTATGCTTAATGGCCAGCAATGAATCATCTAAAAGCCAACTCTTGAAGAAAAAGAAGGACAATCAAGGCTCCTCATCAAGTTTTAAATGTTATGGATGTGGTGAAAGAGGCCATATAAAAGTCGTTATTCCAATTATCAAGAAAATTCACAAAAAGAAGAAGGTCCACATTGCTTGGGTTGATAATGACTCAAGTAGTTCAAGTGATTCTGTTGAAGAAGCAAACTTATGTTTGACAGCTAATGTTGATGACACTGCAAGCCAAGTAAGTTCCTCTAGCCTTGACACTAGTGCATTTGATGTACAAAAAGCTTTTCTTGAATTGCTTGATGAATTTGAGAAATTGAATGTTGCTCATAAAAAATTGAAAAAGGAATTTAAACAATTGCAAATTAAATATGATAAGGCATTAGATGAGGAAGTAAGTTTGAGAAATAAAATTTGCAACTTGGAAATGAAAGATTCGTCAAATGTTGAACATCATGTTGAATGTCTTTCATGTAAGAGTCATATGCTTGATATTGATATTCTTGAAAATCTTCTTGAAGTTGCAATTGGAAATAATAATGTTGAAATGCCTATAACTGTTAGAAAGGTTTATAAAAACAAAAGTGATTTTAAAAGTAAGAACAAAATTAAAAGAACTCGTAGGGTATGGGTTGAAAAAGGAACTGTGTCTTATACAAACCCAAATGTTGTCACATGCTTTTATAGTATGAAAAAGGGGCACACTTCTAACAAATGTAGAATTAAATATTTTGATGTTCCAAATGGAAAATATGTTTGGATTCCTGTTATAAAGTAAATTGTCTCTAACCTCAAAGGACCAAAACTATATTGTTTGGTTTTGCAGGTTAATTTTTCAAAAGGAAAAGAAGACTCTATGGTATCCTAGTATTTTTTAAGAGCTTTGAAATAATTTATGAATGTTAGATGTGTCTGAAGTTGAAATTTTGGCCGAAATTTGTGTTTTTCGGAAATTAACGTAAATAATCGATTACCAAGGGTAATAATCGATTATCTCGTCCTCAAAACTTTGGATTTTGACAATTTGGCTCACACATAATCGATTATTTAAAGTAATAATTGATTATCTTAAGTCACAGCGTAAAAAAAAATTAAAATTTTTTTTGAGAGTCTGTTTTTAAAAGGGGATTATTACATTCAAGGGAAGATATATGAGTTTGTTAGATATCTTGTTTTTATCTCTATTATGGATTAATTAATATTGTTTGTACTTCTTAATTAGAGTTGAATTTATGTTTCTCTTATATTCCATGAGGTATTATGTTCTTTCATGTTATGAAATTTCAATTTTATTTCTGTTTTGAAATGCATCAATTCTTTTGTTGAGGGGGAGTTTTTCCCCTTTTTTACTTTTTGCTTATGATCAAAACGGGGGAGAAAACTTCTAATTTAAGTAGTGCAGTTATTACTAACATGTTTGTAAGTATGAAATCGGTGTAGGAAATTAGAAATGCTTTTAACAAGAAGATATTTTTGATCATCATCAAAAAGGGGGAGATAATTACCAATGAGGAGCATTGGTATCTTGAAGCTACTGTGAAATTTTGATGATGATAAAAGCTGAAGAATTGAAGACTCTAAATTCATCTTTGTTAAACGCATTTTGTAGAAACAAATGTATAGGATAAAATGTAATGATGTAAAAACTCTTAGAAGTTTTCGTATTTAGTGAGTCATTGCACAAATAATCGATTATCACGAGCCAGTTTAGAAGAGAGTTGCTTGCGCAAATAATCGATTATTACACAGAATAATCGATTATCACTGTTTCATTTAATTTTGTCCAAGTCTCTGGAATAATCGATTATTGCTTAGGATAATCGATTATCACTTTATTGAAAACCCCATAACGGACACAAATAATCGATTATCACTTACGATAATCGATTATCAATGGCAGTTGGGAGATGTCTTTTCAGTTTTTGACCCTGCACGAAACTAGGCTTATAAATAGAGGTCTTCACAACTCTTAGAAGAAATTTTTTTTCAATTGAGAGTATTAGAGCTTTGTGCCTAAGGGAAGCTCTTTGTGAGTGAAAAGGATCTATGCCATTTTGAGAATACAGTTTGTCTGAGGAAGTTCTCAAAGTGATAGAGTGCTCTTGTCTGGTCTTGTGAATAGGAGAAGCTTGCGCTTTGTGTGTCAAAGGTCGGAGTAGTTCTCTTCAAGTTGGCAGAGCTGTTGCTTCCGGTTCGTGTGTCGAAGGAAGCTCTTTCGGTTCATTTGTCGAAGGAAGTTACTTGTTGCACTCTTCTGGTTCGCTTGTCGAAGGAAAGTGTTTTCTATTCTTTGCTCATTTCATTATCTTGTAATATGTACAACTATATTTTTTAGTGAAAAAGGTTAATCACTATTTATAGTGATTAACGACTGGACGTAGAATGTTTTGATTCGAACCAGGATAAAAATTCTGTGTTGATTTTCTTGATCCCTAAACTCTTAGCACATCAACTGTTCGATAAAAGTTCGCTAAGAAAATCAATTTTTGAAACCAACTATTTTAACTTGTGTTGTGATCGTTACACGCTTTCCGCTATCTATAGTTTATTTTGCTGCGCGACTCTATAACAGTACCAATTGTTCCGACACATTAATCATATGATCTTTTATTACTTCCACCCAATTGGTAGGAACATCATTCTTGATGGCATACAGCAGAAAAACATCTTTAGTTGTCATTTTGTCTTCTATAGGTCTAGCAGGTAAAATCACCGAGGCAAGAATGTGTGCTGTTATCTTTTCTTCTTTATTCAGTCCATCATGCACATATAATCTTTCGATTGTGTATCTCCCAGGAAACCTTAACCATTTACTGTACACGTCCTTTTTCTTCAGCCATCTGTTTGTTTCTTAGTACCGTAAGTGAGAGAATAACCCTTGGGCTTTTAATCCAACAAGTTGAAACCTCAAAAACTCTAGACGAGTCTCCTCATCACTGATCCACCCGGAGATATCATCATTTCTTGCAGCCACAACAGCCTTTCCTCTGTCTATTGAAGGATGTGATGAAGAAGCCATTTGAATTTGGATACAAGATAATTTTCCTCAGTATTAGGGTTTACCAACACAGTGTACTAAACGAAGACATTTCTTTGTTAACCATGAAGGCAAAGGGATAAAACAGTGGAAAATGTTAACACTTATGAATTTCAAGTAGACCCTTTGAAAACCTATCCTACATAACTTCGGTAATCAAATTCATGTTAACTTTTTTCAACTATATTAGTTTTTTTCCGTCACTAAACGAAGACATTTCTTTGTTAACCATGAAGGCAAAGGGCTAAAACAGAGGAAAATGTTAACACTTATGAATTTCAAGTAGACCCTTTGAAAACCTATCCTACATAACTTCGGTAATCAAATTCATGTTAACTTTTTTCTTGTGTTTTCCTTTTTTTCCTTTGCTAAACGAAGACATTTCTTTGTTAACCATGAAAGCATGGGGGAAAACACAGAAAAAGTTAACAATTATGAATTTCAAGTAGACCCTTTCAAAACCTATCCTACATTACTTCCGCAACCAAATTCAAGTTATCTTTTTCCTTTGGTTTTTTTTTTTAACTTCCTGGTTTTGGTTGTAATGTCTTCCATCATCTTTGGTGATGGAAACCAATTCCCAAATGGATACGTGTAGGAAGAGGCTCCAGACCAGAGGAAACCAGTAATGAATAATGGTGCAGCGGATGGATGAAATGATGCAGTGTTTGAGGTGTTTTAATGGAGGACAGGTGTATGGGTGAAGCCTCACAGCTCAGAGGGCCTTCCTACAGAGGAAGGAAGCTTGAGGAAAGGAGAAGAAGTAGTAATTCAAAGGTGACTTAAGAGCACAAAAGCTGGAAAACCAATTCTGCAGCATATCATTAAGCTCAAAAGTGAATCAATACAAGGAAAAGGCCCTCTTATTTATAGGTGAAGAGGAGCCTAATTTCTAATTCTAATTCCCTCCTAAATTCAAATGATTCAGATTTATTTTGATCAAGCAAAGTCCATGCCTCTTTCCAGCAAGGTGTGTGCTTCCTTCCACATCAGCCAATTCACGTGGAAAATGTTGGTGCATGCCGTAAGCACCTCCTTTGCTTTTTGGCTCCTTTGCTTGGTTCTTCTTGGATGGCTCAATCATAGTCTCCAAGATTTATTAATTCCTACAAAACAAAATATAAGTGCTTTAGTTAAGAGAAGAAGGATTTTTATAAGTAACCTTCCATAGAAGTAAAATGTTAGATGATCCTTCTTCTTCTTGAATCTTCCTAGCCATTGCTCTAGTAAGAGGTCCAATGTGATTTCTTGATGATTTTCCATCATTTGGTCTTCATTTTAGATTAAGTGTTTTGTAAGAGGATATTTCCTTTTGAAATCCTCTAAGTTATAGGACGTCGGTGATTCCAAATAGTAGACGTCAATACCCAGGCCTTTGTGTCCTAGCACCCAATATTCGACGTCAACTTCATAAATCTAAATTGCCTCGGAGTTGTTTCCACCATAGGAACTCAAATAGCTCTACAATCTAATGGTAAAAGACAACTCCAAGACAATTTAAAAAACGATTCATACATTGTTGAATGATGAAGTTGAACATCTTCTTTATATAATTATTTTAGATCATAAAATGTTTCAGCATTAAACATATTGTGAACCATTATTCTTTTTCCTAAGTATTTCCCTTTCAGTAAGATAACTTAATCATTTCTGTACTCTAAAAAGCATTTTGTTGACTTGAATTTCAAAGGACACCTTCATATGAACTGAGATCTGAATGCAGCACTTTGAAATTCAAGTGAGCAGATTGCAATTTGAGGAACAAAAATGCTTCAAAATCTAAGGAAAACAAAACGCAAAGGATATAAAAACCATGAATCCTAATATGTTCAATAGAGAAACAGGATGGCAAGGATTACACGAAATTTAAGCTATATTTATAGATGAAATGACGACGTTTAAACATCATTCAGTGGAAAGTAATACATCCCTTTTGATTCAACTAAGAACTAATTGACGTCAAGCCCCCAACCAAAGACGTGAAAAACATCGTTGGAAACATGATCCCACTACTCCTCAGAGTTGGACATGCTATTGAATGATTAAAAATTAAAAAGTAAAAAATATTAAAAATTAGATGATTCACTGACAAAATTTAAATCATTATAAAAACAGTACATCGTGCAATTATGACTAGAAACTGCCACATCGTATGCATGTCGAAGCCCCGCATTACTGGACGTTCAAACATCATTCACTAAAAGAGTAAAAAATCTCTTTGGATTCGATATTATCTCCTTACTGACTAATCGAAGACATTCTACGATAAATAATGATATAGGACGTGCCATTGAATGATTAAAAATTAAAAATAAAAAATATTAAAAATTAGATGATCTGCGTAGCAAAATTAAATCATTTTAAAAGCATTACACATGAGTAAAAATGATGTTTGGAGAAAGTTTAAAGAACAAATAAGAAACTTAAAATCGATTATAATGAAATAGGCTAATTCCACAACTTTTTCATCATCGGTTATTCACAGATAATTGTTCAATTGATTATTATTTAAGTTTCAAATTAATTAAAGTACATTCTTAATTAATTTGAGGGCGATCATGCACTTAACCAAAGTAAATTCTCAATCAAATGCAAAAACCTTTCTAGATAATTCACAATGAATTCAACCAAAGTACATTCTCATCAAATCCTATTGTGTTTAATCATGTTTATTCTTAAATCGCCTAACCAAATTAAAAACTAATCAATCAAAGTAAATTCTCAATTGATTATAGTTGAAATTATTACTACCAATCAAAGTACATTCTCAATTGATAGTAAAAACCAATTAATCATATGAAAGTTCCTAAATTAAATCAAAGTAGATTCTCAATTAAACCTAGAAACCTAGAACTCATATAATCAATATGCATGTAGATTCAAACACATTATGATGCAAAAATCTTTGCTTTTAATTTGATAGAGAGATGAAAGACATAGAGAGAGAACAACTTAAATCAATAATCAAAATAAACAATTGCATTAACTCAATCTAACCTCAGAATCCATAATGGAATTACAGCAGAATAGCCCTAGATGCTTAGCTCTCCATGAATGGAGTTGAATACAAGTTGAAATAAGAGAGAGAGAAGTGGTGAATGAATGAATGAAGTGAAGTCCTTTTCTGCCTCCCCTGGGTCTCTTTATATAGGGCTTGATTGGGCTTGGACTCTGAATATTCAGTTGAAAGAATCTTTTATCTTATATCTTCCAAATAACTAAAAGATTTAGATAATTATAACTTTATTTGGAAGATATTTTTGGTTGATATTCCCAAAATTACGGTTTGTCAGATTGGGGAAAGGCTTCCCCCTCCGCCTTTGCCTGTGCCGCGAATCGGTTTTCTGATGCAGATCCGGTGATGGTTGTGCGTTGAGGGTTGTGTCCTTTACATTGGTGGTCTAGCGACGATGGAGGTCGCGCTTCGGTGTTGGCGGCGCGAAGAAGATGGATCGGTTGTGAGCGTAGGTGGCGCGATTTTGGATGTGCGTGATGAAGGTCACAGCGTGGTTGCGGATGGTGCAGTGTAGATCTTGCGTCAATGGAGAAGAGGACGGTGAAATCTGTGCGACTGTGACGAGATGATGGTGATGCAAAGATGAACTCGCGGATGGCGGCTAGGAAGTCGTGCCTGGGTGGTGGTTGTTCAGTGACGAAGCGGCGCGGCGGCGCCGTTCTAACGATTTGGTGGTGGCGGCATGAGCGAGACGAATGGAGGTTGGTGACGCTGCTGGCGATGAGGGTAGTCGCGCGATGGTGGCGGAATGACGCGGCAAGGTTGATCGTCGATGGAGGACGAAGCAGCGGAGGCGGTAACTGAATGCGCGTCCGTGGCAGCTAGGGTTGGATTTGGGAATTAGGGTTTCTGGGAAGAAGATGATGATGTGGTAGAGGGCAATGATGTGGAAGCATGTGGTTGGTCTATTTGGTGTGCAGAGGATTAATGACGTGGCAGTTTCTTAATGGTTAGATCTGTGTGTAGAGGATTTGGACACGTGGTATAATCTGGTGGAGTTTGGCTTAGGAGAGGTATGAACAGGAAACTTAGGGAGGAGTAGTAGAAAAGGCTAAGTGTTTGGGCTTGGTTGTTGACCTGTTTCAGAAATAGGAGTGTATGTAGGGATTTTAGGAGGTGTAAGGGTAAAGTCTATCTGTTTGGCCCATCTGTACATTATTTTCCAAATAAAACATGATTTTGGGCCTTGAATTGCCATTTGGACCAATAGAACTTATAATTTCAGCTGCACAAATAAACGTAAGAACATTGATGAATCAATATTTTGCTCACTTCATTTAGTTTATTGTGCTAGAATTAATTGGGGAATTGTGCTTAAACGTCCAGTATTTTTCCGTTTTCCATAATTGTGTTTAATTTGACCAGTAATTCAAATTTTGATTAATTTGAATTATCTAAAGCTAATTATTTGTATTATTATTTTGCAAGGAAAATATTGGAATCACAAATTGGGACTTCAAGAAAAATGAGACATTAATTTTATTTTTTTTTAAAAGAGGAGCTTGCATTTCATTTTTTTGGAGTGAACTTGGAAGGCATTTACTTTGCCATGGCCGTGACAGCAAGTGACTTCATTTTGGTATTTTATGTGCATGAAGAAGGGTGCTCAAACACCAAGGATTTTCTTTGAATAAAATAATAGAACGGTGTTGAATCATTAAGTGGTGCCAAAGTGATTCACGGATGGGAATGAGCCAAAGTGTTGATTAATTTTGCTTGAGGAAGTAGTGCTTATTTCATTTTTAATTGGAGAAAGGTAGATGTCATATGACTGGAAATTGACACGACGGCACACCACTTGGAGGAAGCCCACATTTTATTTTTGGCAGCACATGGATTAATTTGTAGAAGATTACGTCCAAGATGTGTGCACATAGGATGAGGTGTTGATTCACATTTTTTTTATGGGTGAAAAATGAAGTGCAGCTGCCATATTTTCTAAGTAAATGCCACGGCCATTGCTTGGAATCTTTCAAAAAGTAAATCAAATGGAAAAGAGGGGCCACCACTAACGGTTTTGGTTCATAACTGATGCTTGGCAAAATACATAATTGAATGTGTCCAAAATCCAAATCTGAAATAGCTGAATAAAAGTATGGGCTGCAGGGAATGTTATTCTTAAAAAATTGAAAAGCATGACACCACCATTCATTTTTGGCAGCAATCAAGCATCACATGATTTGGGATGCAACAAGGGTCCACGGACAACTCAAACACCACCATGGCTGGAAGAAAGAAGGACACTCCACGGCCTAGTTCAACAAGGAGGTGGCGCCCCTTTACTGCATTCAGCAAGCTTGAAAGCAGCGTCCATCACGGTCACAAGAGAAGCAGCACGTCCATCTGAAGAAAGAAACCTTCACTAGGGGAAGATGAGGTGGTGTTCTCGGCCTAGCAACTTAGCACTTGGAGGAGACGGTCCAGCACCTTGTTGAAGCAACCACCTGCAGCGTGAATGAAGTTGGCAGCAAAGGAGGGTGGCTGAACACGTTGACAGAAAAGAGTTCACGTCCAGCAAGAACAGGTGCTTGAATGGAGACATGCATGCTGAGTTGTGGAAGCTTCACGTGATTCATTGACTGGAAAGAAGAGGAGCCCACGGTTGGAATGATGTGCAAAAAGTGATTGAAGAAGAAGACAAGTTGGCAAAAGGAGAGGCTCCACCTATTTTCTCACGTCTAAGGAGCCCAAGCTGCTGATCAATTGATGGAAATAATTCCTAAAGGGGCTGCTAAGAGACAAAATGAAAGCACGGAATAACGTAAAAGCTGTCTGGAAAGCTGGAAGGCACACCGTAGTTTGTCCAAATTTTAGGCTATAAGAGAAAGAAGCCAGCAGCAAGAGAGTCTGAGTAGTGGAGTGTAGAGTAGAGGCAGACGGCCTTGAGGCTTGGAAGGGGTCACGGTTCCTTCTCTTCTTCCAGGAGCTCTCTCTTTCTCATATTTTCATTCTAAACAGTGCAAAAGTTGTAGAATTTTATTTCTGTGTCAGTATTTGGAGAGCATTTCGTGTAGTTGTTTCACTGTCAAGAATTTTAATTTAAATATTGAAACTTTGATGAATTTTATTTTCAGTTAAGTGTTTTATTTTTGTTATCTGTTTTATTTTACCGTTTATGGTTTTCTACACCGTTAAATTCTGTCATTGTGTTTTACTTTCCATTTTATTTTCAAACGTCGTTTTTAATCTTTGATAAATTTATTTGCGATCAAGTGTTTTTATTTTTACCGTTTTCTATCGTTCAGTTTTTACAGTGTTTAAAATTTATGTCAGTGTTTTTTTTAAATTGAGTTGTGTTTAATTTCAAGTTTTAATTTATTGTTCCAAATCAAAAATCACAAAACCCCCCTCACTACGTGTTTGATCTGAGACTGAACCCAAATTGGTCCTTGAGAGACGACCTAGGAGTCACTTCCTAGTAACTATACTGCATTCTTTTATGCACATCAACTTTTTGCGAGAGGCGCGACCCTCTCGTCAAAAATGGCGCCGCTGCCGGGGATCAATGGAGGTTCAGTTTTAGATTTTTTGTGTAAATTTTTGTTCTGTTAATATGTGTGTTTTGCGTGTTTTGTGTTTTATATTTTTGTAGGCGGCAACGAAACCTTCAGCAAATTTTGGCGGCGTTGTCAGTTTTTTGTTTTAGATTTTTACTGTGTTAATATATGTTGTGTTTATATGTGTTTAATTGTGCTGTGTTCTGTATTTAGTTGTTATTAAAAAAAAATTGTTCTATCTTGTTTGTGCCTGTAGCATGTTTAATTGTGTTGTGTTTTATCTTGTGTTGTGTTGTGATGTTCTATTTTTATTTTTTATTTTTTTTATGCGTGTCGTATGTATTTTGTCTATTAATTAAAATAAAAAAAAATGTCTTGTGTTTTATTTATTTTGTAATTTTTAGTATTTTTATTTTTCCATGTCTATCGATTTTAATTTTGTGAATAATGCTTATTCTGCCTATGCCTATAATTATGATTCTCCTTCTGCATTTAACTCTGAGTACAGTCATCATGATTATTCTGTTGATTCCTATGTTTTGAACTATATGGCTCATCCTCAATTTCCTGAGAGTGCTCCTTGTGAGCCGGTTCCACCTACAAAGGATGATTTTTATTGCGTTCTAAGCACTGGACTGACATATTTGCTCCCTAAGTTTCATGGTTTTGCAGGAGAATGCCCACATAGACATTTGGAGGAGTTCCACATCATGTGCTCTTCAATGAAGCCTCCAGATGTCCCTCTTGATCACATTTTCTTGAGCGCATTTTCGCATTCATTACAAGGAGCAGCTAAGGATTGGAAAGACTCTCTTCCTCTAAGATCCGTTACCGATTGGGGATATCTTGAGCATCAGTTTCTGAGCAAATTCTCCCCTGTGCAATATGCTTATAACAACGATCCTAGATGGAATGACCCGAGTTTGGGATGGTTCGATGCTCCACAGAAATATCAGGAAGCACCATCTCAGGATACTTTTATGCCTCCGCCAGTCCAGAAATACGAGAGTCAGCAGTATGATGCTCCTGCTCAAATAGCTCCTCAGCCTTCAACTTCTAAACCTACATTAAAGGAGTTACTAGAGCAGATGACCATACAGAGAATTCAGTTTAAGCAAGAAATCATGGAGTTTCAGCAGGAAACACAAGCTGTCATTCAGAGTTCTAATGATCAGATCGGGCAGATGGCCACTCTTGCACCTGAAGAGACTGATGAAGATTTTGAGGCCCAAGCAGGAATAAGTAGTACGTCTGAGACAGGTAGACCACCTTCATCTTCCCACACTCTAGATATCTTCAAGGAAGAGGAGGTAAGCATACCTCAATTTGATTATAGTGATGATTATGTGATAACGGTTGAAAAACCGTTATTTTTATGCTTAAAATTGATACCAAAAGCAACCTTTAAGACTTAGAAACTAGCTTGAACTCATATTTTTACTTTAGTTTTGTGAATAAGAGAGTTGAAAGTGAATTTAATGGTTTTGTGCAAGATTCCCTTGATTTTGTAGGCTAATTGAATGATTTGAAAGAAGATCTGAAGTACCGAATGATTGGAGTGCTGAAAAGTCAACCAGAAACCAGAAAAGTCAACCAGTCAACCAGAAAAGTCAACCAGTCAACCAGAAAAGTCAACCAGTCAACCAGAATGCTGAAAAATCAACCAGAACGCAGAAAAAGTGTGACCGAGTGGCGCTGAGCGGTAAAATACCGCTGAGCGGCACTTTTCAGGTGCCAAAATCACCGCTGAGGGGCAAAAACAGCAGCTAGGGGCAAAATGGATCATGCGGTATTACCGCTCAGCGGTAAAATACCGCTGAGCGCCATTCTAAGTGGGCTTGGACCGGTTTTCTTTTGTTTTTATGGGCTTGGACTTGTTTTATGTTATTTTTATGCCCTATTTAAGGACTTGCACGTCCTAGGGTTTGTATCTTTGGCTGGGAGGAAGCAGAAACACACTTTTCACCCCTTGGGGGTAGATTGGGAGATGGTGACGGCTCTCCTCTTCTCTTTCTAGGGTTTTTCTATCTCTTCCATTCTTTCATTATTGCTCATCTAGTTTCACCATGAATATGGTGAACTAAACCTTGTATTTTTGTTGGGGAATCAATGTAGTCTTGTGAAACTCTCATATATGGAATTTGTTTTTACATCTTATATTTAAGACCTATGCTTTCTTTCATCAGTAGTTAGGGTTTTTCCTCTTTGCTCAATGCTTGCTTTGTTTAACTCATTCAATGCATGATTATTGATTTTGTCGATACGGGAACGTACGGGGAAGTCTAGATCCGGGGAATTTCTCCCAATAGTATATTGGTTGTCGTTAAGCTCCTGCACTAAAAGAACTAATTATTAGGAATGCTAGAAATTTTATGAACTCGTAATTAGGGATAGGCCTTCTTGCAAGGTAATTTAGAGAGTGGCATTAACAATGATGAAAAGAATGTTGAATTCCTAAAGTATATGAGAGTGGACAAGATGAAATTGATAACCCCAACAACATACTCATCCATATAATTCATCCCGTGTTTGTGTTCCTTTTTGCCATTGATCAAACTCATGCATACATATTTACTTATTGTCTTTTGCATTTGAAACCACAAGAATTTGTTCACAAGTCTTAAATAATCAACGAATCAAATAACTAACTAGGCCGTGAGTCCTTTGGGAGAACGATACTTGGTCTTACCGAGTTTATTACTTGAAACGATTCGGTCACACTTGCCGATTGTTCAACAAGTTTGTGGCGCCGTATTTCGGTGTTCATAAATTTGTCATCATTATGCTCTTGATAGGTATGCTGATGATTATATTGTTGCTGAGCCTGATTTTAATTCTCCCTCTGAACATGAATCTGGTATTGATATTGCATGTAATTTTGAAATTGATTCATGTTATGAGGATGTATCTAAGGTTCAGCCTGTTACATTGGAATTGGGTGTCATACCTCTGCATGAAATTTCTGTGGAATATAACGGTGCTGACACTGACAAAAGCTTCAAGATCAATAAGCACCTGCTGAACCGGCTCATCAACAATAATTTCTTAGATCCAGCCGTGGAAGATATTTCCCTGCTAGATCAAATCTGGAGGATGAAGCAGTTCGTCCTCAAAACATCATTGCTGGATCGTGAAGAGGAAGACCTCTCCCTACAAGTCCAAAATTGGCAACTGCCACCATGACTAGGGGAGTTTTATTTTTCTTTCTTCCCCGTTTTCCTACTTTTATGGCACTTGTCCTTTATCTGTTTACTGTTTTAATTGATGATCTTATGCTTAGAACACATTTAGGACACTGTGTAGTTTAAGTGTGGTCTATTGGGGGAGATTCTGAATTTTCTTAGTTTGCGAATTGTTATACTTTAAAAAATAAAAAAAATTAAAAAAAAAAATCGAAAAATTCAAAAATTGTTTTGCGTAGTCCATGATTTCATCGGCCCTCAGTTTCATTAGAGGCTCACCTTCAGCCCATTTTTCTTATTATTTCCTACAAATAATTCATTGAAAATTTTGTTTATCATTTTCACTTCAGATCTCATTTTTTTCAATTTTCCTTATTTTCCTTCATTGTAAATATAATTTCTTCATTGTTTCATACAGATCTTTGATTGAAAATTTTGTTTAGACTAAGAAAGATTTCATTCATCGAATAAAAAATTACAGTAATGAAGGAAAGAAGATTGAACAGATCTGACAATAAAATTGCAAGTAGATATATATGAAAATAAAGATGTTCGGGGGTCGATCATTAGTGATCGTTAATATTACAGTCCAAATAAAATAAAAAAATAAAAAAAAAAAACTCAATAAAAAAAAAAGAAAGAAAAAAAACAACAAAAATAACATAATGGAAATTGCAGTCTCCTTGAGGAGACTACTCGTCGGCCGAGGGCAATCGCAGGGAGAGTTCGACGGAAGGGGCTTTCAACTGGAACCGAAAGGGGGTAGGGACCTCAACTTTGGCAGGAACCGGAGGAATCGGAAAAAGATCGAGTGTCACCCAATCTGGCACTGACGACGGTGTCCTTGAAAGATCTAAAAAAAAAAAAACAAAAAAATTAGAAATGTTAGAAAAAGAAGAAAAAAACCAAAAAAATAAATAAATAACAAAAAAATAATACGTTTTTCTTACCATCCATGAAAGGCGGCAGGAGGGGTATTGGAGAGTAGGACGTAGTGGCGGTGCTTCGTTTCAGACATCTCTGTTTCTCACGGTATCCATAGTTTTGGAACCAACAGTAGACACTATATTCACCAATCTCTCCATAAACCTTAAGCCTAGTCGCGATTTCATGTACTTGTTCTCTGTTCGGGTTTCTTATCCCGAATGCGAAAAGTGCCTCTAATAAGGCCACCTGGTCTCTAGTTGGAGCCCATCGTTTATACCCTATCTTGTCCTGAACTTGCAGATTTGTTAAATTTTGGTCCATCTTTTTTATAAAAAAAAAAAAAAAAAAAAAGTTAGGGATTGTTATGAGTGCTGATACGATTAGATTCTCTTTTAAATCAGGTTTGTCCATTGTCCAGTTTTAGGTCCAGCCAGTTTTGTCCAGTTTAGTATGTCATACGGTCCTCGCAAAGGATCCTATAAGGTCTATGTCCAACCCGTTTTTATATTTCGTTTTTAGGGAGGGGATTAACAACGGTTTTCAAAGTTTTTTACCTTATTATTAGTTTTTAGTGTAAAAAAAAAATGTAAAAACAGAAATGGAAGAGGGAAATAAAAGCAGAGAAAGCGTAAAGGGAGGAAAGAAAGGAAAGAAGGAACGGAAAGCTTAAAGGGGAGTATGGAAAGAAATAACATGAAGGAAAGAGGACTTACCCGAGGGAGAAGGGCTTACAGAAGCTCGTCGCAGGACTCGGACGCCTTCGAAGGCACGCGGGGGCAGAGGCTCCTCGCAGATTCCAGATGCTCAGGAGAGTGAGAGAGAGAGTGAGATCGCGAAATGTCGCTCGACGTGGAGGAGTGGCCCATTTATAGCCAAATTTTTTTTTTCACTGTAGCAACAGTTCCGGTTGTTGCCACCGTCTGATATCACAATACCGGTCATCCTTTTTCAAAAAATAATAATAATAATAATAATAATAAAAAAAAAAAAAAAATACTAACGGTAGCATCTACTGATGGATGCCAATAAAAATATATTAGCATCTACTGATGGGTGCTAGGTGATTAGACATCTGCTGATGGATGTCACTGACAACATCTACTGATGGATGTTACTGAAAAATTTCTTCCCATTTCCCTACCTTTTATTGCACTTGTCTATATTATTTGACTGCTCTAAAATTGATAATCTGATGATTGTAACACACTGAGGACATTGTGTAATTTAAGTGTGGTCTACTGGGGGAAATTCTGATTTTTCTGTTAGTTTGTATTTTGTGTGTTAAATTTTTTCTGTTTTAAGTTGTTTTTTTTTAGTGTGTCTTGTGTGCAATTTTACATTTTCCTCTTGATGTCTGGACTTTGTTTAAGTTGTAGATTTCTCCTTCACTTACTTAAGACTTATGGTTTGAAATCCTTGCTTTTCTCTGCTTGGAAGATTATTATGATGTTTAAGAGGTTGATTTGATTGTGACAAATACCCTGTGCGAGATTTGAGCCACTTTATTTCTTTCTTGTGCGTGATATGTCTCTTGATTGCTTTCACATATGCCTTGGCTTGACTCTTGTTGATAATTCGTGATTGATATGCATGTTTGGAAATGATAAAGGCATTTTTGTTTTTGAGCCTCTCTAGCCAAATAAGCCTACCCTGTTATTATCATTTGATAACCCCTTTGAGCCTATATTGTATCCATTTCTTTGTTTTGAAGCTCATACAATAGCCCTAAGTGAAAAACCATGATCACCTTAACCTTAGGGAATTTTAGAGCTTTGGAAGTGTTTTAGGAACAAGTGTGGTCTCCCTGGGGATTATAATAAATTGGCTAGTTGGTTCCTCATCTTGTGTTGTTTTTGGAAATATGATCCTGTTGAGTGATAAAGAAAGAAAAGAAAAGAGACAGGATGAAAAAAAAAAGGAAAAAAAAATGAAAAATGAAAAAAAAAATAATTTTGTGAATAATGGAGTCAAGAAGAGGATTGAATTAGAGGTTTGGGTGTGATTTGACTGTGTTTACACTTGTTCCCCATTGCTCCTCTATTTCTTGTGGGTTGTAGCTACTTATCCATATTTATCCTCCCCTGTCCTTGGCCCCATTACATCCATAAAAGACCTTTTGATTTGAACATGCATATGTTTCTGAGTGTTAATTTTAGAGGCTTGCCAAGTCTGCTTGTGTTT
The DNA here is from genome assembly GCA_027742795.1 of Vigna hirtella. NCBI lineage: Eukaryota > Viridiplantae > Streptophyta > Magnoliopsida > Fabales > Fabaceae > Vigna > Vigna hirtella. The sequence continues at coordinate 515 of JAHCHA010012469.1, read as the reverse complement.
GCTTTCTTGAGTGCATTGAGTTGAAAATATTTACCCTAGACACTTGAGAGAAACATGATAGTGCATCGGTGAGGTTCGGTTATTTTTAATTCACCTCTTAAGCTGATTGATTATTTTTCTGCGTATTGAATTGCTTGGATGATTTCTATAAGTATCTGCTTTATTTGATTTTGTGTTGGATATTGTCTACACCTTTTCGTAATCCAGATTTCTTGAGAACTCTGTAAATCTATTTTTCTTTTTCGTACGAGTCTTTATTTTCTGTACACTGAGTTTGTGTCGTACCCTTGAATGTCCTTTGAACTATTCCCTGATTTGCGTCTTGATTTTGCCCAGGAGTGCAAAAGACTAAGTGTGGTCTATTTTGATGAATCAATATTTTGCTCACTTCATTTAGTTTATTGTGCTAGAATTAATTGGGGAATTGTGCTTAAACGTCCAGTATTTTTCCGTTTTCCATAATTGTGTTTAATTTGACCAGTAATTCAAATTTTGATTAATTTGAATTATCTAAA
>JAHCHA010012468.1:0-14332 GCA_027742795.1 Vigna hirtella | reverse complement strand
CACTTTCTGTTCTTCTTCACTTCTTCCACCAAATTCACCTTAAAACCTGCAAAAAACACTGAAATAAAGCATAAACCTGTCCAGCTCTCTTATTTATGAAAATATGACCAAAAACATGATTTCAAGCTAGTTTCTAAGTGTTAAAGGTTGCTTTTAGTATCAAATTTAAGCATGAAAATAACAGTTTTCCAACTGTTATCATCCACTTCTTCCACTTCTTCTTCTTCTTCTTCTTTTCCTTCGTCCACTTCCTCAACTTCGTCCATTTCTTCCACTTCGTCTAGTTCCTTCACTTCGTCCACTTCGTCAACTTCATCCACTTCGTGCACTTCGTCCACCTCGTCCACTTCCTCAATTTCCTCCACATCCTCCACTTCGTTCACTTCCTCCATTTCCTCCACTTCGTCCACTTCGTCCTCTTCGTCAACTTCGTTCACTTCGTCCACGTCGTCCACTTCCTCCACTTCTTCTTCTCCTTCTTCTCCTTCGTCACTTCCTCCACTTCCTCCACTTCCTCCACTTCGTCCATTTCTTACACTTCGTCCACTTCCTTCACTTCGTCCACTTCTTCCACTTCGTCCACCTCGTCCACTTCGTCCACATCGTCCACTTCCTCAATTTCCTCCACTTCCTCCACTTCCTCCACTTCGTCCACTTCGTCAACTTCATCAACTTCGTCCGCACCGGCCACTTCGTTCACTTCACCGCCTTCTTCTAGTTCCTCCACTTCCTCCACTTCGCACACTTCGTCAACTTCGTCCACTTCCAACACTTCCTCCTCTTCCTCCACTTATTACATATCGTCAACTTAGTCCACATCGTCAACCCAGTCGACTTCGTCAACTTGGTCCACTTCGTCCACTACGTCAACTTCGTGCACTTCGTCCATTTCGTCCACTTTGTCCACTTCGTCAACTTCATCCACTTGGTCCACTTCTTCTTCTTCTTCTTTTCCTTCGTCCACTTCCTCCACTTCCTCCACTTCGTCCATTTCTTCCACTTCGTCCAGTTCCTTCACTTCGTCCACTTCATCCACTTCGTCCACTGCATCCACCTCGTCCACTTCGTCCACTTCCTCAATTTCCTCCACTTCGTTCACTTCCTCCATTTCCTCCACTTCGTCCTCTTCGTCAACTTCATTCACTTCGTCCACGTCGTCCACTTCCTCCACTTCCTCCATGTACTACACTTCGTCCACTTCCTCCACTTCCTACACTTCCTCCACTTTCTCCACTTCGTCCACTTTGTCAACTTAGTCCACTTCGTCAACTTAGTCCACTTGGTCCACTTCGACTACTTCGTCAACTTCGTCCACTTCGTCAACTTAGTCCACTTCGTCCACTTCGTCAACTTCCTCCATTTCCTACACTTCCTCCACTTCGTTCACTTCCTCAACTTCCTCCACATCATCCACTTCGTCCACATCGTCAACTTCGTCCATTTCCTCCACTTCCTCCACTTCGTCCACTTCCTTGACTTCGTCCACTACGTCCACTTCCTTGACTTCGTCCACTACGTCCACTTCCTCCATTTCCTTCGCTTCCTCCACTTCGTTCACTTCCTCCACTTCCTCCACTTCGCCCACTTCGTCCACTTCCTCCAGTTCCTCCTCTTCCTCCACTTCCTCCAATTCCTCCACTTCCTCCACTTCCTCTACTTTGTCCACTTAGCCCCCTTCGTCAACTTCGTCCACTTCCTCCACTTCCTACACTTCCTCCACTTCCTCCACTTCCTCTATTTCGTCCACTTAGTCCCCTTTGTCAACTTAGTACACTTCTTCAACTTTGTCCACTTCGTCCACTTCATCTACTTCGTCCATTTCGTCCACTTCGTCAACTTCGTCCTTTTCATCACCTTCGTCTAGTTCCTCTAGTCCTCCACTTCGTCAACTTCGTCCACTTCCTCCATTTTCTCCATTTCGTCAACTTCGTCCATTTTGTCCACTTCCTCCACTTCCTCCATTGCCTCCACTTCCTCCACTTCGTCTACTCAGCGCCATCGAGCCGTCACACACAACCGCCGTCGGTCACCATCTTGCCGCAACCAAGCACCGCCAACAGCACCACCACGAGAGCACTCTCTCCTTCACGCAAGAGTTCGAAGCCGTCGCGCCGTTGCCGCGACCACCACTCCCGCCACCATAGCGCCTCTCCTCCATTGACGCAAGCTCTGAATCCCATCATCGCACAACACTTCTTCTCCATCACGCCACTGCAAACAACCACCACGTCGTCGCTGCCTTCATTCTCATCATCGTCTTCGCGTCTCCACCTGAAAATCAAAGGAAGCCAAACGCACAGAAAAACCACACAGCAAAACCCAATTCTTCCTCGCGAAATCGCGCCGTCGCACAGCAACTGTCGCGCTCCACGCCACTCGCGCCTTGCCACTACAGTACCATTATGCCACCGCCACGGTCTCACCGTCACCCTGGTCTCGCCGTCACCACCATGAACCACGAGTGCGCCACCTTCTCGGAACCCAATCGCGCATCTCAACCGCAATTCGTGAACTTCTCGCGAGTTCCATCTTCTTCGCACCGCCTCCATCACCGCCGCATAACTCCGGACTCTGCCATTGCCAGTAACTCTCACCTACAAGGAGGAAAACCCAGAAAAACTAGATTCACAGAGGGCGAGCTCGAACCAATTCGAACAACGGCGTAGGAAGAGGCACATTAGCTCCCTTTCCCCTAATCTGAAACCCTAATTTTGGGTGGGAAAGGGACTGACACGTGTCAGTCTCCCATTAACTGCGAAAAACTGGTCAAACAGAATTGATTATGGTCAACTAAGGGGTTCAGTTGCAATTTTGGGAAATTCAGAAGGGGCTAAAGTGCAGATAGAGACAATTTCAAGGTATTTGTGCAATTTTGGAAGGTCAGAAAAAGCTAAAAGATAAAATTCAGTTGTTGAATTAATTTAATTTGGGAATATCAACAGAAAATATCTTCCAAATAATGTTATAATTATCTAAATCTTTTAGTTATTTGGAAGATATAAGATAAAATATTTTGTCAACTGAATATTCAGAGTCGAAGCCCAATCAAGCCCTATATAAAGAAACCCAAGGACTTCACGTAATTCATTCATTCTCTCATACTCCTCACACTTTTCTTTCATCTTGTATTCAACTCCATTCATGGAGAGCTAAGCATCTAGGGCTATTCTGCTGTAATTCCATTATGGATTCTGAGGTTAGATTGAGTTAATGCAATTGTTTACTTTGGTTATTGATTTAAGTTGTTCTCTCTATGTCTTTCATCTCTCTATCTTGTTAAAAGCAAAGATTTTTGCATCATAATGTGTTTGAATCTACATGCATATTGATTATATGGGTTTTAGGGTTTCTAGGTTTAAATTGAGAATCTACTTTGATTTAATTTAGGAACTTTCATATGATTAAATGGTTTTTACTATCAATTGAGAATGTACTTTGATTGATTAGTAATAATTTCAACTATAATCAATTGAGAATTTACTTTGATTGATTAGCTTTTAATTTGGTTAGGAGATTTAAGAATAGACATGATTAAACACAATAGAATTTGATTGAGAATGTACTTTGGTTGAATTTATTGTGAATAATCTATAAAGGTTTTGCATTTGATTGAGAATTTACTTTGGTTAAATGCATGATTGCCCTCAAATTAATTAAGAATGTACTTTAATTAATTTGAAACTTAAACAATAATCAATTGAACAATTATCCGTGAATAACCGATGACGAATCTACCTTGGAGAAGTAGTGGAATTAGCCTATTTCGTCGTAACTATTTTTAAGTTTCTTATTTGTTCTTTAAACATTCTCCAAACATTACTTTTATCCATAAGCATTGCATAGCATTCGTAAGAGTCAGATATTCAAAAGCAATTTCGTGTTCGTTGGGAGACGACTCAAGGTTACTTTAGCCCTATCTACTTTCTTGAATACTACTACTTGGCAATACTGAAGTTGCCTTGAAAAGTAGTATTTCCACTTCTTCCACTTCGTCCACTTCGTCCATTTAGTCCACTTCGTCCACTTAGTCCACTTCGTCAACTTAGTCCACTTTGTCCACTTCGTCCACTTCGTCCACTTCGTCCACTTCGTCCACTTCGTCAACTTCGTCCACTTCGTCAACTTCGTCCACTTCCTCTACTTCCTCCACTTCGTTCATTTCGTCCACTTCGTCCACTTCGTCAACTTCGGCAACTTCGTCCACTTCCTCCATTTCCTCCACTTCCTCCACTTCGCCCACTTCGTCAACTTAGTCCACTTCGTCAACTTAGTCCACGTTGTTCACTTCGTCCCCTTCGTCCACTTCGTCAACTTCATCAACTACGTTCACCTGGTCCACTTTGTCCACTTCTTCCACTTCTTCTTCTTCTTCTTCTCCTTCGTTCACTTCTTCCACTTCCTCCACTTCCTCCACTTCGTCCATTTCTTCCACTTCTTCCACTTCGTCCACCTCGTCAACTTCCTACACTTCCTCTACTTCCTCCACTTCGTCCACTTCTTCCACTTAGTCCAGTTCGTCAACTTAGTCCACTTCGTCAACTTTCTCCACTTCGTCCACTTCGTCAACTTCGTCCACTCCATCCACTCCGTCCACTCCGTCCACTCCGTCCACTCCGTCCACTCCATCCACTCCGTCCACTTTGTCCACTTTGTCCACTCCGTCCACTCCGTCCACTCCGTCCACTCCGTCCACTCCGTCTACTTCGTCCACTTCGTCCACTGCGTCCACTTTGTTCACTTCGCCCACCTCCTCGAGTTCCTCCACTTACTCCACTTCGTTCACTTCTTCCACTTCCTCCACTTCATCCACTTCGTTCACTTTGTCAACTTCGTCCACTTCCTACACTTGCTCCAGTTCGTCCACTTCGTCCATTTCATGCACTTCGCCCACTTCGTCAACTTCCTCCATTTCCTCCACTTCCTCCACTTCTTTCACTACCTTCACTTCCTCCACTTCTTTCACTTCCTTCACTTCCTCCACTTCGTCTACTTCGTCAACTCCGTCAACTTCGTCCACTCCGTCAACTTCGTCCACTTCATCCACTTCGTGCACTTCGTCCACTTCGTCCACTTCCTCAATGATGAGCCAATATTTTCTTGACTTCACTTAGCTTATTGTACCGAGTTTAATCAGGAAATTGTGTTTAAATGTCTAGTATTTTCTCATTTTTGCTAATTGTGCTTAATTTGATCAGAAATTTTTATTTTAATGAATTTGAATTATCTGAGCTAATTATTTGCATTATTAATTGTAGGGAAAATTTTTGAAATACAATTTGCGACATTTAGAGGTTAAATGAGTGAGGAGGTGTAAATTTCATATTTGGGGGTGTACTTGGAGAGGTGCATGTTGCTGGCTGGAATGAAAAAAAAAATAACACTTCACACGGCCTGGTTCACGTGAAGAGGTGGTTGGAGTAAAGAGCACCCAACAGCTTTGAAGAAAGCACCGCAGCCCACATTGAATCACACGTCCAACAGCTTGGAGAAAAGCTTCCAACTGCCAACCGAGAATGAGGAGTGATGATGGGCTTTAGGTGTGTTCTTGGAGAGAATGGAGGTGCAGCGGTCTAGCAAGCCTTCACACTACAGCTGCTGATTCACACGTCCATGGAGAAGCACGACCCATGAGCAAATAAATGGGAGCACATCCAGCAGCTTGAGAGGAGAGGCGCGGACAGCAGGTCCAATAGAGGTGACGTCCAGCACAACAGCAGCAACACGGAGAAGTCCAGCTGCCATCATAGGGCACGACGCGGTTAGGAAGCAGCAAAGGGGTGCTTAGTCCATCAACTCACGACCCACAATGGATAAAGGAATTCTTGGGCAGCAGGTGGAGATGAAGGCACACGTCCAGCACGTGAAGGAGAAGAGGTTTCACGGTCTTGGCTTGGATTCACGCATCCGGTAGACACAGGCCCAACTATCTTCATGTTAGTCTGATGAGTCGTTATTTCTTGAACTATATTTAGTTTATTGCACTTAAATAAACCAGGGAATTGTGTTTAATTGTCTGTTATTTCCCCGTTTTCCGAATTCTACTTAATTTTGTCGGAAATTCGTAATTGTGCTAATTTGGGTTTTCTGAGCTGATTAAGTGCATTTCTGGTTGCAGGGAAGTTGTGGAAACATCATCTGGAGCATTGGGATATGGCGTGACACACTCAAAGGCTCAACATTTAGTCATTTAGATTCTAATTAAAGTTGTAATTTCGTTTTCTAGAAGCCCTTAATTAGAATTAGGTGTTTTGGACCCTTTTAGGGGCAATTTTGTAAAAAAGACCCATTTGTAGGACATGTGCCTTTTTGGTTAGGGTTTTTAATTGATTGTGGACCCCATTTGAAAAAAAAAACTCTCAGCATTTTAGAGAGCCTTGGCCAACCACACATGGGGGACACTCTTACACACTTCATTTTTCATGTTTTGAGCTTTTCTCTCTTAGGGTTTCTTGTATGAACACTCTTATGGAGAGCTTGACTTGGGTGTCTCGGTTTTGGCCATTTCAATGAGGAAGATGCAGATTTTCTTCTTCTCTTAACTTACTCTTGGTTGTCTTAGCTTATTGGTAGTGAAAAAACTATTCATTTCCACTTCCATTTGCTTGTTCTTGATGCTTGGAGTTTGAGTTTTGGAGCTTGTCTTTGCATTTCCATGGTGGATGTTGGGTTTGAGTAACTTTATATTTCGTTTTCTTCTCCCTTTGCTGCTGTTCCTCTCGGTTTTGATCTCATTCTCTATGGTTGGATGATAAAAATGGAGTTCTATGTTAGTTTTAGGTTGAAGAGAGCTTAAGATGATGTGTGGGTGTTGTGGGTTTAACTCTTTTCTTGCATTTTTCGGTTTTGATGCTTGAGACTAGGTTGAGATCAGATCTTGGTGATGTTATGGAGGCTGGGCAGAACTGGAATTGATGGTTTAAGTATTATTTTCGTTTTTGCAAAGAAACTTGAAGAAATGGTAGTGTTGAAGAATGGTTGATGAGTAGAAGTTTGGGTTTATTATTCTTGTGTTCATTTGGAACTTTAACTTTGGTTTCTTGAAGTTATTCTCTGTATTGAAGAGTGGAAGAAAGCTTTTGGATGCATAATTCTTGAAGAAAAACCGTTTGGTGTTTGTAGGAGAGAGGAAATTGCTTCATTTAATTTTTACCACTTTTGGACCAACACAAAAGATGCTTGTTTTGACCCAAGGAATGTTTCCACTTTGAAATTTGGGCCTTTGCTTGTTCCAGCCGTGAATTGCAATGAGACATGGAGGTTTTTGGAGTTTGTTTTCATTTGATTTAGCTTACTTGGCACATTGGTAGGAGCACCCATGGTATCTTCCATTTGCACATTGGTCTTTGAAGCATTCTTTGGCATTTCCACTTGGTGATTCACGTAAATTGTGTGCTTTGGTGTATAAAATCATTTCTTTGCTGCATGGAAGGAGATAGGGGACAGTCTTGGAGAGTGTGGAAGGCACATGCTTAATTTCTTGAAAAATGGTGCACATGGGAGAAGAAGTCAACACATTTTGTGGCTTATTTAAGGTGAAATTGAAGTTTGACTTGGGTGCATGGTGACTCACGACCATGTGCTCTTTCTTTGGCCAATTGGACTTATAAATTCATTTGTTAATTGCCATTATGACAAGTAATTTGCTAGGATTAAATTAGGCTTGTTGGTTTCTTTGGTTTTTAATTAATTTAATTAATAGGTTGAGTTTATGTGTTTGAGTTAGTGTTGCATTTAATTATTTTTAACTGTGTTTGTTTATCAGTTTGTAACAGTGTTTGATGTTTGTTAGCTTAAATTAGTTTGTTTGCATCTGTGTCTTTATTGAGTTCTTTAATTTTTGCAAAACCTTTTCAAAACCCCCTTTTTTTTGTGTTAGACTCGATTTTCGAACCGTAAATTTGGTCCTTGAGAGACGACCTAGTGATAATGGTTGAAAAACCGTTATTTTTATGCTTAAAATTGATACTAAAAGCAACCTTTAAGACTTATAAACTAGCTTGAACTCATATTTTTGCTTTAGTTTTGTGAATAAGAGAGTTGAAAGTGAATTTAATGGTTTTGTGCAAGATTCCCTTGATTTTGTAGGCTAATTGAATGATTTGAAAGAAGAATTGAAGTACCGAATGATTGGAGTGCTGAAAAGTCAACCAGTCAACCAGAAAAGTCAACCAGTCAACCAGAATGCTGAAAAATCAACCAGAACGCAGAAAAAGTGTGACCGAGTGGCGCTGAGCGGTAAAATACCGCTGAGCGGCACTTTTCAGGTGCCAAAATCACCGCTGAGGGGCAAAAACAGCAGTTGGGGGCAAAATGGATCATGCGGTATTACCACTCAGCGGTAAAATACCGCTGAGCGCCATTCTAAGTGGGCTTGGACCGGTTTTCTTTTGTTTTTATGGGCTTGGACTTGTTTTATGTTATTTTTATGCCCTATTTAAGGACTTGCACGTCCTAGGGTTTGTATCTTTGGCTGGAACGAAGCAAACACTCTCTCTTCCACCCCTTTGAAGGAGGATGTTGGATGCTCAGGCTACCTCTTCACCTTTCTAGGGTTTTATCCTTCATTCTTTCATTATTGTTCATCTAGGTTCACCATGAATATGGTGAACTAAACCTTGTATGTTTGTTGGGGAATCAATGTAATCTTTTGAAGCTCTCATATATGGAATTTGTGTTTACATCTTAATCTAAGACCTATGTTTTCTTTCATCATTAGTTAGGGTTTTTCCTCTTTGCTCAATGCTTGCTTTGTTTAACTCATTCAATGCATGATTATTGGTTTTGTCGATACGGGAACGTACGAGGAAGTCTAGATCCGGGGAATTTCTCCCAATAGTATATTGGTTGCCGTTAAGCTCCTGCACTAAAAGAACTAATTATTAGGAATGCTAGGAATCGTATGAACTCGTAATTAGGGAGAAGCCTTCTTGAAAGGTAATTTAGAGAGTGGCATTAACAATGATGAAAAGAATGTTGAATTCCTAAAATATATGAGAGTGGATAAGATGAAATTGATAACCCCAACAACATACTCATCCATATATTTCATTGAAGTGTTTGTATTTTGTGATAGCCATTGATCAAAACTCATGCATACATGTTTATTTTCTGTTTTGCATATTAAATTCCACTTATTTCATTCTTAAGTCTTAAATAATCAACGAATCACATAACTTAACTAGGCCGTGAGTCCTTTGGGAGAACGATACTTGGTCTTACCGAGTTTATTACTTGAAACGATTCGGTCATACTTGCCGATTGTTCAACAAGTTTGTGGCGCCGTATTTCGGTGTTCATAAATTTGTCATCACCTAGGAGTCAATTCCTAGCTATACTGCATTCCTTATATGCAATCAAATTTGTATGGGTCGCGACAACTCACATCATAGTCCACCAGATGTGGCATTTCCAGCAACAGGGGGTGCATGTCCATAAAAGAAGGAGAGTCCAACTGGCTGGGAAGGAGAATGCCACGGCCCAGGGGCAGCAACAGGTGTGCACATGAACCATCCAGCGTCTAGGAGGTGTGCTTGGAGAATGCGATGGCAGCAAGAACCCAGAGGAAGCAGCAGAATGAGAAGGCCTGGTTCAGCATCCAGCTAAGGGCTTCACGAGAAGAAGCCTTCAAGCTCCAGCCGCAACCTAGAGAGGGACGTTACGGAAATGAGAGTTGAATTGGGAGGAAAGATGGACGGTGATGTCCAGTAGGATTCAAGCTTCTTTCATTTTAAAGGAAGTAATTTTTTATCTTTGTTGGAGAGGAGCAGCCGCCAGCCTGGGAGCATGATCTTTCATGGAGAAGTGGAGCACCTAGCGGAGGACGTGCCTTGTGAGAAGGGCTCTCGGTCACAACTACTGTTGTCTGATAACAGTTGAAAAACTGTTATTTTCATGCTTAAATTTGATACTAAAAGCAACCTTTAACACTTAGAAACTAGCTTGAAATCATGTTTTTGGTCATATTTTCAGAAATAAGAGAGCTGGACAGGTTTATGCTTGATTTCAGTGTTTTATGCAGGTTTTAAGGTGAATTTGGTGGAAGAAGTGAAGAAGAACAGAAAGGGAATCAGAAAAGACATCAAAAAGTGCAAAAGAAGAAGCCGCAACCACCGCTCAGCGGTAGTTTACCGCTGAGCGGCACTCAGAAACCCACGTTAGCTCCGCTGAGGGGTGAAATGGCCGCTGAGGGGAAGAATCGAGCTCGCGCACTTACCGCTGAGCGGTAGTTTACCGCTGAGCGGCACTATTTTGGGCTTGGGCCTAATTTTCTGTATTTTACGAATAGTATATAAGCTTTAGGTTTTCCTAGGGTTTGTATCTTTGGCTGGGACGAAGCAAACACTCTCTTTTCCACCCCTTTGAAGGAAGATCTTGGATGCTCAGGCTACCTCTCTACCTTTCTCGGGTTTTATCTTTCGTTCTTTCATTATTGTTCATCTTGATTCACCATGAATATGGTGAACTAAACCTTGTATTGTTGTTGGGGAATCAATGTAATCTTGTGAAACTCTCATATATGGAATTTGTGTTTAAACATCTTATTTGAGATACATGCTTTCTTTCATCAGTAGTTAGGGTTTTTCCTCTTTGCTTAATGCTTGCATTGTTTAACTCATTCATTGTCATGATCATTGATTTTGTCGATATGGGAACGTACGGGGAAGTCTAGATCCGGGGAATTTCTCCCAATAGCATATTGGTTGCCTTTAAGCTCCTGCACTTCAGAACTAATTACTAGGAATGCTAGGAATTGTATGAACTCGTAATTAAGGATAGGCCTTCTTGACAAGGTAATTTAGAGAGTGGCATTAACATTGATGAAAAGATTGATGAATTCCTAAAGTATATGAGAGTGGATAAGATGAAATTGATAACCCCAACAACATACTCATCCATATCATTCATTACGTGTTTGTTTTACTCTTTTTGCCATTGATCAAATTCATGCATACATGTTTAATTACTGTCTTTTGCATTAAAAACCTACAATTAATCGTTCACAAGTCTTAAATAATCAACGAATCAAATAACTAACTAGGCCGTGAATCCTTTGGGAGAACGATACTTGGTCTTACCGAGTTTATTACTTGATACGATTGGGTCACACTTGCCGAGGGTCAAACAAGTTTGTGGCGCCGTTTTTCGGTGTTCATAAATTTGTCATCAAGTTTTTGGCGTCGTTGCCGGGGACTCTGGTTTAACTAGTTCATTTGTTTGATTATTGATTATCTTTGACTTGTTATTTTCTGTTTATATTTTTTTCTGTTTTTATTTTTATTTTATTTTATTTTATTTTATTTTATTTTATTTTCTGTTTTTATTTTTCGGTTTTTATTTTATCTTCTTTATTATCTTTTTGTGCTAACCAATTCTTTTAGGGATTTGTTTTTTTGTGTATGTAGGAAGCAATCCGAACAAGGAGCTAGAAAACTGCAGATCCTCTTCTTGAAGGTTTGGAAGAAAGTAGACGGAGGAGAAGAATCAGAACATCTAGAGAACTCTTTCCTTCTCCGGAAACTCTGTTACAACCATCACCACAAAACTCTGACCATAGCACTGAAAATATGGAGAACAATAGACGAACTCTTGCTGATTATACAAATGTAGCTGGACCTCAACACTTCAATAGCATAGCAAGACCAAGAGTCAATGCAGCAAATATGGAGGTGAAACCAGCACTAATCCAATTGGTTAAGAGTAACCAGTTTAATGGGTTGTCTCACGAAAGCCCATATGAGCACCTCACTACATTTAACGAGATTTGCAACACAGTCAAGATAAATGGGGTGCCGGACGATGCAATCAAACTTAGTTTGTTTCCATTCTCACTAGGAGGCAATGCTAAGATTTGGTTAAATTCTTTTCCAGAAGGAAGTTTTACAGAGTGGGAAGAGGTGGTAACAAAATTCCTAAACAAGTACTTTCCACAATCAAAGGTAAATAAAGGAAGGCAAGAGATTACAACTTTCAGGCAAGGTGTGGAGGAATCACTAGGTCATGCATGGGATAGATTTAAAAGCTTACTGAGAAAAACTCCTACACATGGTTTTGACGAGGGGGAGGTAGTCTTGGCTTTTCTTACAGGTCTTGGGTCTCAAACCAAGATGATGCTTGACGCCACAGCTGGAGGAAACATCAAATGGAAAACTCCAGAAGAAGCTACAGAAATCATTGATAATATGGCCACTAGTGATAATGATTTGAATAGTGAAAGAGGAGCTCTTAGTCAACAAAAAGGAGTTCTACAGCTGCAAACCCATGACGCCTTGCTAGCACAAAATAAGATTCTAACTCAACAACTGGAAGCTCTTACGAAAACACTTGCACAATTGCCGAAAGAGTTAAAGACTGTTGCACAGGTTCAATCACAGTTGTGTGAATTGTGTGGAGGTGACCATATAAATGGTCAGTGTGCCTTTCCAGCAGAAGCTTTGGAAGATGTGAACTTCATGGCCAACCAGTTTCCGTACCGTCAAGGGAACTTCAATCAAGGGTGGAAACCACACCCAAGCATTGGTCAAGGGCAGAATGGGCAAGCTGGACAAAATGGGCAATTCAACAAGCAACAACAACAACCAACTGATACAAGAAGGCCTAGCACCATTGGATCTATCACAAGAGGGATGATCTAGAAGCTACAAGATGAGTACTCTCCCAAAGGCCAAACCCTCTTTGCTATCTTTGGATGGAAGATTGGAGACCTAGAAGATGCTTTTAAGATGCCAAAACATGGAGAAGGGTAAAAGTGGACTTTGGCACATGGGGGGGGTGTGCGCATAGTAGCCTAAGGGGTAGTATTAGCTTATTTTAATTCCACTTATGCGCCTATGTAATAAGCCACGTGAATAATATGGCTTCTAGAAAGCCATCACACTTTGCACATGTGGGTGAGGTGGCACTTGACCCGTATTTTGTGGATCTCCTTACCTCACATGCATTGCATTGCATTGACTTGAGATTTAGCTATATAATCTCCGGGGATAAGCATGTATTTCACTTTTGGATTGTAGTAAAGAATTTCTGCTGAAATGTTTAGCAAATTCCTTCTCCAAGAGTCACTTCTTAGCTTGATCTCCATTGCAACTTTCTTCCACTCTATGAAGCCTTCTGAGTTGTTAATCATCTCTCCAAGCTAGCCTCCATCTCCATTCACCATAAACACCAACAATCCGCTGCCACACCTCCAAAGATCCCATCCAGAAATTTCAAGTCTGCACAACAATCTGCAGCTGCTACCGCCACTGCTACCTTGGTTTCAGCTGTCTTCCAAGTCTCCCTGCACCTCCAATCTCACGGCTCTGCTTCTCTACATCTCCTAGGATGTATCAAGTGGTATTCAGAGCTTAGGTTCTAACTTGAACCGTGAGATAAGTGGTTTCATCTTTCATTTTCCAAACTGTTATTCAATTCCTACTATGTCTTGTGGTTATTCCTACTATGTCTTGTGGTTATTCATTTTCCAAACTGTTATTCAAGTGGAAGAAAGGCCTAACAGAAATTTTGGGGCTAATACTGAGGTTAACCCCAGGGAAGAATGTAGAGTGGTGGAGAGCACAAATGATGAAATAGTTGAGTTAGACGAAAAGAAGAAGGAGAAAGGAGAGAAAGAAAAAGAAGAGAGAAAAGAGATAAACAATCATGATATGCTTCCTTTTCCAATGAATCAGGAGAAACAATTTGATTTTACTGAATTATTCAATATGGTGGACAATGACGCACCTTGGAAGGAGATACTTGATGACAAATTTATGAACACCGAAATACGGCGCCACAAACTTGTTGAACAATCGGCAAGTGTGACCGAATCGTTTCAAGTAATAAACTTGGTAAGACCAAGTATCGTTCTCCCAAAGGACTCACGGCCTAGTTTAGTTATGTGATTCGTTGATTATTTAAGACTTAAGAACGAAATTAGTGGAATTTAATATGCAAAACAGAAAATAAACATGTATGCATGAGTTTTGATCAATGGCTAAAACAAAATACAAACACTTCAATGGAATATATGGATGAGTATGTTGTTGGGGTTATCAATTTCATCTTATCCACTCTCATATATTTTAGGAATTCAACATTCTTTTCATCATTGTTAATGCCACTCTCTAAATTACCTTGCAAGAAGGCCTATCCCTAATTACGAGTTCATACGATTCCTAGTATTCCTAATAATTAGTTCTTTTAGTGCAGGAGCTTAACGACAACCAATATACTATTGGGAGAAATTCCCCGGATCTAGACTTCCCCGTACGTTCCCGTATCGACAAAATCAATAATCATGCATTGAATGAGTTAAACAAAGCAAGCATTGAGCAAAGAGGAAAAACCCTAACTA
>JAHCHA010012463.1:0-23298 GCA_027742795.1 Vigna hirtella | reverse complement strand
AAGATACAAACCCTAGGACGTCCTAAAGCTTATATACTATTCTAAAAATACAAAAAATTAGGCCCAAGCCCAAAATAGTGCCGCTCAGCGGTAAGTGCGTGAGTTGTTTTTCTCCCCTCAGCGGCCTTTTCACGCCTCAGCGGAGCCAACGTGGGTTTCTGAGTGCCGCTCAGCGGTAAACTGCCGCTGAGCGGTACTTGCGGCTTCTCCTTTTGCACTTTTTGATGTCTTTTCTGATTCCATTTCTATCCTCCTTAACTCCTTTCACCAAATTCACCTTAAAACCTGCATAAAAACACTGAAATCAAGCATAAACCTGTCCAGCTCTCTTATTTCTAAAAATATGACCAAAAGCATGATTTCAAGCTAGTTTCTAAGTGTGAAAGGTTGCTTTTAGTATCAATTTTAAGCATGAAAATAACAGTTTTTCAACTGTTATCATAGGTGCAAATCTTTCTTACCAACACCCATCAGTAGGTGTAACAGACCTAGTATCCTTTAGTAGATACTTAACCACCTAGCATCCATCAATAGATGCTATACCCTGTAAAACAAAAAAATTATAACTAAAACAAAAATAACAAAAGTTCATAATTACATCACCAAACCAAAAACAAAAGTTCTTAAATCACTGGGTTGCCTCATAGCAAGTGCTCTTTTAATGTCATTAGCTTGACCCAATAAAGCTCAAGTTCAATCTTCTTTTTCTTCTTCTTTCTACTGAACTTCTTCAGAAATTTGATCAAACCAGGAACCTATTGCAATGTCTCAATCATAGGAACTTTAATCTCTAATTTCTTGAAGATTTCCATAAAGCGCTCAAAGTCCTTGTCTTTCCTATGATACTTCTTTGGATGAGGACGGGGTTTTTCATATGATTCTTTTTTTCTTTCCTCTCATCATTTTTTTCTTACTTTTCTTCTCCCTCAATTTTCGCTTTTTCTTTTCTCTTATTTTTTTCTTCCCTTCTCTTTTTCTACTCAACTTCTCAATCTTCACACAAATTTTCTTTCTCTCTTCTCTCTCAACCACCTCTCTTTCTTTCTCTTCTTTTTCTTCTTTTCTCTCTAGCTCAACTTTTTCAACATCTACCCTCACTAAAACTTTACACTCTTCTCTAGGGTTAACCTCAGTATTAACCCCAAAACTCTTATCAGGCCTTTCTTCCAACTTCTTAGTTATTTGTCCGATTTACATCTCCATATTTCTAATGGATGCTTGAGTGCTGTTATGATTTGAGATGGTTACTTGCATAAACTGGTGAAGATTTTCTTCCAACTTTGTATGTTTTTCAGTGAGTGTAGATATCTATTGCCATTATGATGGTTGTTGCTGTGGCCTATTAAATTGTCCTGATTGCCCAGCTTGTCCAGATTGTACCTTACCTTGACCCATGCTTGGGTGAGGTTTCCAGCCTGGGTTGAAATTACCTTAACGGTATGGAAATTGATTGTTCATGAAATTTACATCTTCTAGGGCCTCCACTGGAAAAGCACATTGACCATTAATATGGTCACCACCACATAGTTCACACATCTGTTGTTGAACTTGAGCAACATTTTTTAATTCCTTCGGCAATTGAGCAAGTGTCTTTGTTAGATTCTCCAACTATTGAGTTATAATCTTATTCTGAGCAAGCAAGGTATCATTTGAGTGCAATTGTAGAACCCCTTTCTGTTGAATAGGAGCTCCTCTTTCACTATGTATTTCATTGTCATTAGCAGCCATGTTCTCTATCAATTATGTTGCTTCCTCTAGAGTCTTACATTTAATATTACCTCCAGCTGAGGCATCTAACATCAACTTGGTTTGTGAACCAAGACCTCCAAGGAAAAGTAGAACTACTGCTGCTTCTTCAAAACCATGCATGGCGTCTTTCTAAATAAGCTTTTGTACCTGTCCCATGCTTGACCTAATGTCTCCTCCATGCTTTGTCTGAAAGAAGAGATCTTTTGCTTCCCTTTGCTGACTTTAAAGCTTTGTTGTTGCCACTGTTGTTGTGGTTGGTTCTCAAATTGTCCGGCAGCTTGCCAAAATTGGCTTTAATCCATGCTTGAGTGAGGTTCCCACCAATGGTTGAGATTACTTTTGTAGAATTGAGTGCCCATATAGTTAAATTCTTGTCCGAATTGCATCCTGCAAGCATTAGGCACAAGATATAATTGAAAAGATAGGAAGATAGGAAATAAAAACAGAAAATAAAGATAGGAAATAAAAACAGAAAAATAAAACAAAAAAGTAAAAACAGAAAATAAAAATAGAAAAATAAAAACAGAAAAATAAAAACAGAAAATAAAAACAGAAAATAAAAATAGAAAAATAAAAACAGAAAAATAAAAAACAGAAAAATAAAAACAGAAAATAAAAACAAAAAAATACAAAATTCAAAAATCAAGTCAAAAATAATAAAAAATCACACAAATAGACTAGTTAAACCTGTTTTCAATCCCCGAAAACGGAGTCAAAAACTTGTTAACCCTCGGCAAGTGTAACCGAATCGTATCAAGTAATAATCCTGGTAAGACCAAGAGACTCACGGCCTAGACAGTTATGTGATTTATTGATTAATCAAAACTTAAGAACAAATTATTGTAAGTTTCAAATGCAAAAGACTGAAAAGTAAATATGTATGCATGCGATGATCAATGGGCAAGAAGAAACAAAACATGTGAATTGAAATATATGGATGAATATGTTGTTGGGGTTTATCAATTTCATCCTTTCCACTTTCTTGTATTTAGGAACTCATCATTCTTTTCATTAATGTTAATGCCACTTTCTAAATTAGTTTAAACACGATTCCTCGGCGAAGAAAGCCTAATCATAATTACTAGTTTACAATGTCTTGTCTCCCTAGTAATTAATCATGCATTATAGTGAACAGAAGCTTAAAGGCAACCAACCATCATACTCCTATGTCTAGGTTTGTAATATACTGTTGGGAGAGATTCCCCAGATCTAGATTTCCCCGTACGTTCCCATATCGACAAAGCCAATAATCATGATATCGAATGAGTTAAACAATGCATGCTTTGAGTAAAGAGGAAAAACCCTAACTATTAATGAAAGAAAGCATGTATCATATAGATGATTTTGAAGAACAAATTCCATACAAGAGAGTTTCTAAGGATTTACATTGATTCCCCAACAACAAAATAAGTTTAGTTCACCATATTCATGGTGAAACTGGATGAAATACAATGGAAAAGTGAAGGATATAACCCTAGAAAGTTGAGAAAGGAGCCTTAGCATCCAAAATCCTCCTCCAAGGGGTGAAAGAGTGCGTTTTTGCTTCGTCCCAGCCAAAGATACAAACCCTAGAACGTCCTAAAGCTTATATAATATTCTAAAAAATACAGAAAAGTAGGCCCAAGCCTAGAAATATATATGATTTTGAAGAACAAATTCCATACAAGAGAGTTTCTAAGGATTTACATTGATTCCCCAACAACAAAATAAAAGTTTAGTTCTCCATCGTCATGGAAGAACTAGATGAACAATGGAATGAAAGAATGGAAGAGATAGAAAAACCCGAGAAAGAGAAGAGGAGAGCCGTCACCATCTCCAATTCTACCCCCAAGGGGTGAAAAGTGTGTTTCTCCTTCGTTCCAACCAAAGATACAAACCCTAGGACGTCCGAAAGCTTATATACTATTCTAAAAAATACAGAAAATTAGGCCCAAGCCCATAAGAATTATAGAAAAGTGGCCCAAGGCCCATAAAAACGCCGCTCAGCGGTAAGTGCGGGTCTTCAATTTTGCCCCTCAGGTTCTGTTTTTTCCCCTCAGCGGTGATTTCGGCACCTGAAAACTGGCGCTCAGCGGAAATTACCGCTCAGCGCCACTCGGTCGCTACTTTTTCTGCACTCTGGTTGACTTTTCTGCATTTTGGTTGATTGGTTGACATTTCTGGTTGACTGGTTAACTTTTCTGGTTTCTGGTTGACCTTTCTGCATTCCAATCATTCAGTACTTCAACTCTTCTTTCAAACCATTCAATTAGCCTACAAAATCAAGGGAATCTAGCACAAAACCCTTAAATTCACCTTCAACTCTCTTATTTCAAACAATTCAACAAAATCATGAGTTCAAGCTAATTGCGAAGTCATAAAAGTTGTAATTAAAGTCAATTTTAAGTATAAAAATAATAGTTTTTCAACTGTTATCACTCTTCAACTTGCTGACAAATCTCTGAAATATCCTTATGGGGTAGCTGAAGATGTGTTTGTGAAGGTAGAAAAATTTCTTTTTCCTGTGGACTATGTCATCATGGAGATGGAGGAGGACGTAAATGTGCCTCTTATTCTTGGGAGACCTTTTATGAAGACAACAAGAGTTTTAATTGATGTGGAAAATGGCAAACTGAAGGTGAGAGTACAAGATGAAGAAGTAAATTTTGATGTCTTTAAGGACATGTCTCACCCAAAAGATGATAAGGAATGTTTTCATCTTGATTCTCTTGTGAAATTTGCATGTTACAAGAAAACAACGCAAGGGATACTCTTTCTTTGGAGGAGATACTAGTTGACACTTGTGAAGAGTTAAATGAAAAAGAAGAGGAACTAATGGATGAGTGCTTGACTGATTTAGAAGAATTACGAAAGGTTCCTTTGCAAAACACAGAAGAAAAAGTCAAAGATGTATGCAGGCAATCTTCGCAAACTTGATAGAAAAATGCATTGAAGTCTTTATGGATGATTTTTCAGTGTTTGGCAGTTCCTTCCATGAGTGTTTGTCTAACCTGGATGTTGTACTTAAAAGATGCACCCAATCCAATCTTGTGCTTAATTAGGAAAAATGTCACTTTATGGTAAAGGAAGGCATTGTCTTGGGTCATAAAATTTCTTCTAAGGGAATTGAGGTTGACAGAGCCAAAGTGGAGGTTATTGAAAAACTTCCACCACCAACCAATGTGAAGGGAATCAAAAGCTTTTTGGGTCATGCTGGTTTTTACAGAAGATTGCCAAACCATTGAGCAACCTCCTTGTTAAAGAAGCACCATTTTTGATGGATGATGAGTGCCTTAAGGCATTTGATATCTTGAAGAAAAAGTTGATTTCTGCCCCAGCAATTGTAGCTCCTGATTGGAACCAAGATTTTGAGCTGATGTGTGATGCCAGCAATTATGCTATAGGAGCTGTTCTTGGCTAGAGAAGAGAGAATGTATTTCACACAATTTATTATGCAAGCAAAGTTTTGAATGAAGCCAGTTGAATTATGCCACCACAGAAAAAAAATTTATTGCTATTGTGTATGCCTTGGAGAAATTTAGACCATATCTTGTTGGGTCTAAAGTGATTATCTACACAGACCATGCAGCTATAAAGTATTTGTTGACCAAGTCGGATTGTAAGCCGCGGTTGATTAGATGGGTACTTCTGCTACAAGAGTTTGATGTGGAAATCCGTGACAAGAAGGCAAGTTAAAATGTAATTGCGAATCATTTATCTCGGTTGGTTAACAATGAAGTTACAAGCAAGGAAGCAGAAATCTGGGAATCCTTCTCGAATGAAACACTCATGTATATTCAACAAAGGTCGTGGTTTGCTGATATGGCCAATTTCAAAGGTGCAGGAGTAATCCTAGAAGATCTCAATTGGCAACAAAGAAAAAAGTTTTTACATGATGCCAAACAGTTTATTTGGGATGATCCTTACTTGTTCAAAATTGGGGTAGATAATCTTCTAAGGCACTGTGTTACTAAGGAAGAAGTGGAAGGAATTTTATGGCACTGTCATGACTCACCTTATGGGGGGACATTTTAGTGGAGAGAGAACAGTTGCAAAAGTACTTCAGTCACGATTTTATTGGCCTACTCTATTTAAGGATGCTCATAATCATGCCAGAAATTGTGATGAGTGTCAAAGGACGGGGAGTATCTCCAGACTTCATGAAATGCCATTACAAGGAATACTAGAAGTTGAAGTTTTTGATTGCTGGGCATAGACTTTTTTGGACCTTTTCCACCCTCTTTCAATAATGAATATATATTGGTGGGAGTGGATTATGTGAGAAAATGGGTGGAAGCCTTGGCTTGTGATGGACAAATTTATGATCACCAAAATATGATGTCACAAACTTGTTTAACAATCGGCAAGTATGACCGAATCGTTTCAAGTAATAAACTCGGTAAGACCAAGTATCGTTCTCCCAAAGGACTCACGGCCTAGTTTAGTTATGTGATTTGTTGATTAGCTAAGACTTAAGAACAAAATAATTGGAGTTTAATATGCAAAAGACGAAAATAAACATGTATGCATGAGGTTGATCAATGGCTAAAACAAAAGACAAGCACTTTCAATGAAATATATTGATGAATATGTTGTTGGGGGTCAATTTCATCTTATCCACTCTCATATATTTTAGGAATTCAACATTCAAGTCATCATTGTTAATGTCACTCTCTAAATTACCTTTCAAGAAGGCTTCTCCCTAATTACGAGTTCATACAATTCCTAGCATTCCTAATAATTAGTTTTTTTAGCACAGGAGCTTAAGGCAACCAATATACTATTGGGAGAAATTCCCCGGATCTAGACTTCCCCGTACGTTCCCGTATCGACAAAATCAATAATCATGCATTGAATGAGTTAAACAAAGCAAGCATTAAGCAAAGAGGAAAAACCCTAACTAATGATGAAAGAAAGCATAAATCTTAGATTAAGATGCAAGCACAAATTCCATATATGAGAGCTTCAAAAGATTACATTGATTCCCCAACAAACATACAAGGTTTAGTTCACCATATTCATGGTGAACCTAGATGAACAATAATGAAAGAATGAAAGAGATAGAAAAACCCGAGAAAGAGAAGAGGAGAGCTGTCACCATCTCCCAATCTACCCCCAAGGGGTGGAAGAGAGAGTGTTTGCTTCGTTTCTGCCAAAGATACCAACCCTAAGACATCTAGGTCTTTAAATAGGACATAAAAATAATAGAAAACGGGTCCAGGCCCAAACAGATCATAAAATCGCATAAAACTGGCCCAAAACTCGTCTGGTTGACTTTTTTCGTATTCTGGTTGACTGGTTGACTTTTTGGTTGACTGGTTGACTTTTCTGGTTGACTGGTTGACTTTTCTGGTTTCTGGTTGACTTTTATGATTCCATCTCTCTCCTTCTTCACTTCTTTCACTAAATTCACCTTAAAACCTGCACAAAAACACTGAAATCAAGCATAAACCTGTCCAGCTCTCTTATTTCTGAAAATATGGATAAAAGCATGATTTCAAGCTAGTTTCTAAGTGTAAAGGTTGCTTTTTGTGTCAATTTTAAGCATGAAAATAACAGTTTTTCAACTGTTATCAGCTTTTCCTAGGAATGATTCTCAAATTGTTATTAATTTTCTGAAAAAGAAAATTTTTTCCCGGTTTGGAACGCTCTGAGTACTCATTAGTGATGGAGGATCTCATTTTTGCAATTTTCAGCTGACAAGGGTACTCAAGCACTACAAGGTAGCTACACCTTATCATCCACAGACAAACGGGCAAGCAGAAGTTTCAAATAGGGAGATAAAAAGGATTCTAGAAAAGACAGTTGCCTCATCAAGAAAGGATTGGTCTCAGAAGTTAGATGATGCCCTTTGTGCCTATCGAACTGCAATGAAGACAACTATTGGATTATCTCCTTTCCAAATGGTCTATGGAAAGGCATGTCACCTTCCGGTGGAGATGGAACATCGAGCTCTATGGGCCTTAAAATTCTTGAATTATGAAAAGAGAAGAAGGCAACTTATTGAGCTTGAGGAGATGCGATTGCATGCCTATGATTCCTCAAAGAACTACAAAGAAAAGGTGAAATTTTATCATGACAAGAAGTTGGTGAAGAAAGTCTTTAATCCAGGACAGAGGGTGCTGTTGTTCAATTCGACTAAAACTTTTCCCTGGAAAGTTGAAGTCCAAGTGGTCTGGTCCATTTATGATCAAGAATGTTCTTCCGCATGGAGCAGTTGAGTTAACAGATCATTCCTCTGAAGATCCACAAAGAAGTTGGGTTGTCAATGGACAACGTCTCAAGCATTATCTTGGTGGTGAGGTGGAACGCCTGTCCACAGTCACGAAATTGGGTGATCCAGTGATGGAAACCTAATTGGGCTAGCCATCCAAAGGAGTACTAAATCATGCTAAGGCTAGGAAAGGGAAGTTGAAGAAGAACTTTTAAAGGCTCTTTCTTGATTTTCTTTCTCTATGTCTTAGAAGGATTCCACTTTTAATACTATATGGTTGTTTTGTTTGTAGGATACAA
The DNA here is from genome assembly GCA_027742795.1 of Vigna hirtella. Classification (NCBI taxonomy): domain Eukaryota; kingdom Viridiplantae; phylum Streptophyta; class Magnoliopsida; order Fabales; family Fabaceae; genus Vigna; species Vigna hirtella. The sequence continues at coordinate 15,057 of JAHCHA010012463.1, read as the reverse complement.
TAAAGGCAAGAACCAAGGCCAACCAATCATATTTGGGAAAAGCATTCTTTAAGGAATCAGCACCAGGGTCGCTCCAGCGCCCTCATATAGGGGGGATCCATTGCAGATGCACCAAATGGACTTCCCAACTCACGTGCGCTCCAGCGCCCTCAGAAAGGGGGGGCTCCAGCGCTAGCAAAGCAGCCTGAAGCACGTTTTGGCAGCACTGTCCATGTGACCCAACATGCTTCCCGTGACCCAGCTGACTTGGCCTCCAAGCTTGTCTTTTATTTTGAATTTTGGAGGGAAATTAGCTCAGAATTGAGGCCCTTCTTCACCTATAAATAAGAGGGTCTCCCTTTTGTAATTCTCACTTTTGAGCTTTAGTGAAATCCTACAGAATTTTAATTCCAGCCCTATTTGTTCTTGAGTCAATTCTTCTCTTCACTTTCTCTACCCTTTCCTTTAGCTTCCTTCCATAGTAGGAAGGCCTTCTGAGCTGAGAGGTCTCTCCATACTCTCCTTCCATATAAAACACACAAAAACACCTTTCATCTACTTCCATTCCTCTACACCTACTTTGCTTGCTGTTTGGAGCTGCAACTTGCGAGTTCTAGGCCTGGGCAAGCTTCCATAATCCAGATTGAGCTTATTGGGTCAAGCTAGTGACGTTAAAGAAGCGCTTACTGGGAGGCAACCCAACTTTCTAAACCTTTCTTTTTAATATTTTGTTTTGTTATTTGTTTTCTTTTTTTAATCAATTGTTTTGTTATTGTACTTTGCTTGAATGAACTACACTGCTTTGATTCAACTGTGATGTGTTTTTTGATGAGTATTGCTTGAATGTACTTTGTGAGTATTGCTTTGTGTGATAAGTTGTATATCTACCAATAAAGGCAATGAAGACTTGATCTAGCCTTGGTGATACAAGCTGAAGCACCAAAGAAGCAAAATTGTTGAATTTCTGCTTAATTCTGCTACAGAATTTTGGTATTCTGGTTTGATTTGTAAATCTATTTTTTCAGTCCAGTTTTTATTCTGAAGCTTGGGACAACATTGTTTAGTGTTGTTGAAGGTTGCTAAAGGTGTAGCAAACCATAATAAGCAATAAAATGCAATATGCATAGCTTGGTTGCTCAAAATCCTTAGCATCTCACTGTTTTAGTTTTCATTTCTAGCTTTCACCATGCTAAAATTCTTTGTTTGGTGTAATTCCAGTTTGGTCATGCTAAGCTTTTCAATTCTAGCTTAGATCAGTGCATTCATACTTCTTTGAGTCAATTTTATTGTTGCTTAAGCCTTTTGATTCTTGGAAACCTGATTTTGGTGGTGTTATGGAATTTTTTACTCCATAATTGGCCATAGCAAGGTGTGATTTCGGTTTATGTTGTTTCTGTGCTATTGCAAAGCTTGAACAAGTTTCATATGATGTTTTGAAGTTGCTAGCACAGTTCATTTAATCAAATCCTGGCCCATGTGCAAATTTGCTTTCTAAATCATCACTTTTTGGGTTAAAAATGAAAGTAGAGTAGTGATTTTGAGTTGCAAGCGATTTATAACTCATTTCAGGGTTTAGACACATTTCAAATCATTAAACAAAGTTGCTTAAATAGTCATTTGTGCTTTTGAATCACTTCCATACGAAATTGAGTCTTAAACCACCAAACTAGGGACATTTTTCTGGTGCAGATTTTACTTTCAAGCCACTGTTTGAGATTTTCTTTAATCATTTGCATTTCTGGATTGGTAAAAGCTAGTTCAGTGTTTGAAAATGAAAATAAATGATTAAAAGAAGTAACATCAAGTGTTAAAAAGCTTAAAGAACCGTGCAATCCAGTTTACAAGCCTGAAAGTCAAAAACACAAAATCTAAAGTTCTTTGGGGCATTTCATCAAACACTTTTGGAATTATCAAACAGTTTGCACCTGGAATGAATTATGTACTGTGATTTCAATTTTTCTTGCTTCATCTATTCTAGTGCCTTTATTACGTTCCTTTTGAGTGCTTGCTATTATTTGTGTGTTGTTCCAATTGAATTCCCTATTTTTTTAGCCTCTAAACTGTCCATTCTAGAAACTTGGATTGTAAAATCTGGTGCAATGTGCTGAAACTGGTGTAGAGTTTTAATTGTTCAGTGTTGTTGTTAGTGGATTTTGGAGCTGTTGTGCAGTCTGTTTGAGGCATCCAGAAGCAGAAACCTACTCCTACTATGGCAGCCTTCTAGGAAGTGGTTAGGGGATTGAAATTGGAGCAAGAAGGAGGGCTTTTGAGCAGCTGCAAACCTGTTGTTCCAGCAGCAATTTCCAACCAGAAACAATTCAACTCACACATTGTTTTTGAGTAGCACATAGAAGCACCAAAAGCTTGAAAGTAGTTTTAGGCATTATTTTGAGCTTGTTTGAGCCTTCATATCACGGAACCTTTGTAGTTGAAATTTCTTTTTGGTTTTTGGCTAAGTGACTTGGGAAAATGCTCTTGAAGTAATTCCAAGATCACATTTTAACATTGTAATAGTGCAATTTCGTTTTCTTAGTGTGGAAGTTTGTCAAGGGGCTCCAAGTGTCACTTGCACTTTCACTTAGGGTCGTCTAGCATTTACATTTTGCATCTTTGTTGCTTTCTTTAAATTGCTTGTTTGATCTTTTTGTTTTAAGTCTCCGTGGTATATAGGATTGCATAGCATCTAGATAAACCTTCTTTTGGTTTTTAGGAGCATTTCATTAACATTTGAAAATATTTTGAAAGATTTCTACCTAAAAACTAAGGTAAACGATAATTCTAAGGAAACTCTCGCTAGGAAGAACTTGGTTTCTAAGTTTGTCCAATTGTGACTCACCTCTTCTTCCTAGGAGCTACTTGGAAACATTTTTGCCTCTAGAATCTCTTTAGAAATCTTTCACCAAAAACAAAGAAAGTTTGTGAAAATCTTTTCACTCATTACTTGTGCAAGTTTTTGAAAACCTTGTGAAAATCATTTCTACATACTTGACAAGAATGAGTCAATCTAGTGTCCAAGGAAGTGTGAGACCTAAAAGTGAGAGCTTACAACTAAGAGAAGAATTTGAGGAAAAGTTCCAACAAAGGGACAAAGAGATTAGTGAGCTCAAGGATATGATTGGTCAACTTTTGATCAATCAAGATAAGGGTAAAAGGAAAGAAGGGTCTACACATAGAAAAAGAGAGTACCTTGGAGATACATCCTCTCCACCCAGTGAACCTGAGCATTATAGTAGTCATCACAATGATGACCACTATCAAATACCTCCTAGGAGAAATAATAGAGAGAGAGAATTACCCAAGGGAAACTAGAATAGATCTTCCTCCCTTCCATGGTAAAGATGATATTGAAGAGTATTTGGAATGGGAGATGAAAGTTGAGCAGTTGTTTGAGTGTCACAAAATAGATGATGAGAGGAGAGTAACAATGGCCTCTTTGAGCTTTCAAGGCTATGCCTTATATTGATGGACTGCCTTGGTAAAAGACCTGAGATTGAGACACCTACCTGCTATTAGGTATTGGAATGAGTTGAGGTCTGCCTTGAGAAGAAGGCATGTATCAGCATATTATGATAGAGAGTTAATGGACAAGCTCCATAAACTCCAACAGAAAAACATGTGTTGAGGAATATAGGCAAAAAATGGAATTACTCATGTTGAGAGCTGGTATAAGAGAAGAGCCAAAGATAACAATTGCTAGGTTCCAAAGTGGACTCAACTTTGACATAAGAGATAAGGTAGAACTTTTACCTTATAATGATCTCAATGAGTTAGTCCAACTTTGTGTTAGATTAGAGCAACAATTGAAGAGGAAAACTTCCTCTAAAAGATACTACTCTGATTCTTCTTACTCTAGGAAAGATTCCAAGAGGGAGGGTGAACCCTCCAAATCAAAAGAAGAGGGACCTAGGGAAAAAGAAAAGGAAAAATATCCCTCTAAAGAATCTTCTAAAAATGATAGGGTAAAAGAGACCAAGTGTTTTAGATGTGGTTACAAAGGGCATTATGCTTCTGAGTGTCCTAATAAAAGGTCTACTTATATCCTAGAACATCAAAATGAAGATGAAGATTCTTCTAGTGATTCAAATAATTCCATATCTGAGGAAGAAGCCTTACCTATTGAAGGAGAGTTGTTATTGGTGAGAAGACTTCTTGGAAGTCAACATATAGAACTAGAACAATCACAAAGGGAGAATCTATTCCACACAAGATGCAAAGTTTTTGAAAATACTTGTTCATTAATTGTGGATAGTGGGTCCTCTTGTAATTGTTGTAGTTCTAGAGTGGTGGAAAAGTTGGCCTTAACTACTATTCCTCATCCCAAGCCTTACAAGCTTTAGTGGATAAAAGATGATGAAGAAATAGTAGTCAAAACACAAGTAAACATACCTATCTCCATTAGAAACTATGAAGAAACAATTTTATGTGATGTTGTGCCAATGGATGTTGGGCATGTTCTACTAGGTAGGCCATGACAATATGATCATAACTCCACTCATGATGGCTACACCAATAAGATAACTTTTCTCCTCAAAGGAAGTAAAATAACTTTGATTCCTCTTACACCTCAACAAGTGAAAGAGGATGAAATAAAAATAAAAATGAAAATTGAAAAACAAAGAAAAGAAGAAGAAAGGTTGGATAAACAACCTTCTAAAGGAGAAAAGAGAAAGGAGAAGAAGGTATGCATGCTTTTAAATTCTTCATCCAAAGGTAAATACCTTGAAACTTCTTCTCAAAAACATCACTTTGTTTCATTATATAATGAAGGGGAATGTTCAAAACAAAGTGAAAGAAAAAATAAAATAAAGGCCAAGGATACTTCTAAGAAAATCTTTTTCAAAGATAAAAGGCCTTATTCTGTATTCTTTTCTTTGGATACATCTTTTTAATATTCATCTTTGCTATTTGCTGTAGATATATCTTTGATCCAGGAGGGAAGTACTAAACCAAAGTTGTGCTTCTTTACCTTTCCGATTTGAGGACAAATCGTTCTTCAAGAGGGAGGGAATGATGGAAACCTAATCAGGCAAGCCATTGATGACAAATTTATGAACACCGAAAAACGGCGCCACAAACTTGTTTAACAATCGGCAAGTGTGACCGAATCGTATCAAGTAATAAAACAAGGTAAGACCAAGTATTGTTTTCCCAAAGGACTCACGGCCTAGTTTAGTTATATGATTTGTTGATTATTTAAGACTTAAGAACAAATTGATTGTAGGTTTAAATGCAAAAGACAGTAATTCAATATGTATGCATGAATTTGATCAATGGAGAAAAACAGAATACAAACACTTCAATGAATTAGATGGATGAGTATGTTGTTGGGGTTATCAATTTCATCTTATCCACTCTCATATACTTTAGGAATTCATCAATCTTTTCATCAATGTTAATGCCACTCTCTAAATTACCTTATCAAGAAGGCCTATCCTTAATTACAAGTTCATACAATTCCTAGCATTCCTAGTAATTAGTTCTGAAGTTCAGGAGCTTAAAGGAAACCAATATGCTATTGGGAGAAATTCCCCGGATCTAGATTTCCCCGTACGTTCCCATATCGACAAAATCAATAATCATAGCAATGAATGAGTTAAACAAAGCAAGCATTACGCAAAGAGGAAAAACCCTAACTAATGATGAAAGAAAGGATGTATCTTAAAGTAAGATGTTAAAACATTAATTCCATATATGAGAGTTTCACAAGACTACATTGATTCCCCAACAACAATACAAGGTTTAGTTCACCATATTCATGGTGAAACTAGATGAACAATAATGAAAGAATGAAAGATAGAACTCTAGAAAGAGGAGGAGGTAGCCTGAGCATCCAAGATCTTCCTTCAAGGGGTGGAAAAGTGAGTGTTTGCTTCGTCTCAGCCAAAGATACAAACCCTAGGACGTCCTAAAGCTTATATACTATTCTAAAATTACAGAAAATTAGGCCCAAGCCCAAAAATAGTGCCGCTCAGCGGTAAACTACCGCTCAGCGGTAAGTGCGTGAGTTGTTTTTCTCCCCTCAGCGGCCTTTTCACCCTTCAGCGGAGCCAACGTGACTGCCTGAGTGCCGCTCAACGGTAAACTGCCGCTGAGCGGCAGTTGCGGCTTCTCCTTTTGCACTTTTTGATGTCTTTTCTGATTCCATCTCTATCCTTCTTCACTTCTTTCACCAAATTCACCTTAAAACCTGCATAAAAACACTGAAATCAAGCATAAACCTGTCCAGCTCTCTTATTTCTAAAAATATGACCAAAAGCATGATTTCAAGCTAGTTTCTAAGTGTTAAAGGTTGCTTTTAGTATCAATTTTAAGCATGAAAATAACAGTTTTTCAACTGTTATCACAACCCCAAACTTAGAACTTTGCTTGTCCTCAAGCAAACAAGATGTGACTCAATCTTCTACCAATCCATATAATGGTTTACTCATTCAAAAATCTTCTTTTCAAGATAAGTAAAGACTTCAATCAAACTCATGACAAAGATTTCAATCAAGACGTGCACATGCCTTAGTGTTCACAAAGTCACTTAATATCCAACAAATGCTATTTTTCATGAATGATCAATCAACTAAACATGGATGTTCATATGCTCAATGAATATTTCCTCACTAGGTAAAGTGTTTCACTCAAACACAAGTGTATAAGAGGTAATCACTCATTCACTCTACTATCACAATGTCACATGAATCGTCTTTTCCTTTCATTTAACCACAATCAAATAAATTCACAAGCATGCATCATCACAAGGACTCTTTCAATGGCTTATAATGTGGCTGGGCTAACAAGAAAATTGGTTTTTCTGGATCACAAAACCCTTGCGTTAAGAGAATCATATCAACACAATCATTCTTATTTATTCCCAACTTTCTTTTGCATTGAGCTTTGCTTTTTCTTTTCTTTTCTTTTCTTTCTCTTTTTCTTTTTCTTTTCACATTCTTATTTCTTAGCACTTAGCTCAATGCTTTCAATTTCCCTTTCTATTTTCCAACAACCCCAAACTTGAACATTTGTCAATACTACAAAATATTTTCTACTTAACTCAAGGTAAATCTTTTCAACAAAGGTTTTTCAAATCATGTTCAAGGCTAGAGGTTCAAAGGATAGAACACATAGTGTTCTCTTTTAGTGGGCTAATCATGAAATTTGGCTAATAGAAGGGTTATCAACAAATGGCCTTGATCATATGATGCAAACAAGCAAGTAATTCAATCGTAGAAAACCTGGGCAACGTCATTCATGCTTCCAAAGAATAGCATTCATTCACATAACTTTGGAGCTCAAAACCTCACACATAAGCTCATTCACATTTGACATAAACATCCTGCTTAATATCTGATGACAGATTTATGAACACCAAAATATGATGTCACAAACTTGTTTTACAATCGGCAAGTATGACCGAATCGTTCAAGTAATAAACTTGGTAAGACCAAGTATCGTTCTCCCAAAGGACTCACGGCCTAGTTTAGTTATGTGATTTGTTGATTATTTAAGACTTACGAACGAAATAATTGGATTTTTATATGCAAAAGACGAAAATAAACATGAATGCATGAGGTTGATACATGGCTAAAGCAAAGTACAAACACTTTCAATGGAATATATGGATGAATATGTTGTTGGGGTATCAATTTCATCTTATCCACTCTCATATATTTTAGGAATTCAACATTCAATTCATCATTGTTAATGCCACTCTCTAAATTACCTTTCAAAGAAGGCTTCTCCCTAATTACGAGTTCATACGATTCCTAGGATTCCTAATAATTAGTTTATTTAGCACAGGAGCTTAAGGCAACCAATATACCTATTGGGAGAAATTCCCCGGATCTAGACTTCCCCGTATGTTTCCGTATCGACAAAACCAATAATCATGCATTGAATGAGTTAAACAAAGCACGCCTTGAGCAAAGAGGAAAAACCCTAACTAATGATGAAAGAAAGCATAAGTCTTAGATTAAGATGCAAGCACAAATTCCATATATGAGAGCTTCAAAAGATTACATTGATTCCCCAACAAACATACAAGGTTTAGTTCACCATATTCATGGTGAACCTAGATGAACAATAATGAAAGAATGTAAGATAAAACCCTAGAAAGGTGAAGAGGTAGCCTGAGCATCCAAGATCCTCCTTCAAAGGGGTGGAAGAGAGAGTATTTGCTTCGTCCCAGCCAAAGATACTAACCCTAGGAAACCCTAAAGCTTATATATTATTCGTAAATTACATAAAATTAGGCCCAAGCCAAAAAATAGTGCCGCTCAGCGGTAAACTACCGCTCAGCGGTAAGTGCATCAGCTCGGTTCTTCCCCTCAGCGGCCATTTTGCCCCTCAGCGGTCTTCCCGTGAGCTCCTGAGTGCCGCTCAGCGGTAAACTGCCGCTGAGCGGTACTTGCGGCTTCTCCTTTTGCACTTTTTGGTGTCTTTTCTGATTTCATCTCTCTCCTTCTTCACTTCTTTCACTAAATTCACCTAAAAACCTCCACAAAAACACTGAGATCAAGCATAAACCTGTCCAGCTCTCTTATTTCTGAAAATATGAATAAAAGCATGATTTCAAGCTAGTTTCTAAGTCTAAAGGTTGCTTTTAGTATCAATTTTAAGCATGAAAATAACAGTTTTTCAACTGTTATCACAACCCCAAACTTAGAACTTTGCTTGTCCTCAAGCAAACAAGATGTAACTCAATCTTCTACCAATTCATATGATGGTTCACTCATTCAAAAATCTTCTTTTCAAGATAAGTAAAGACTTTAATCAAACTTATGACCAAGAGTTTAATCAAGATGTGCACATGCTTTAGTGTTCACAAAGTCATTTAATATCAAACAAATGCTATTTTTCATGAATGATCAATCAATTAAGCATGGATGTTCATGTGCTCATGGAATACTTCCTCACCAGGTTAAGTGTTTCACTCACACACAAGTGTATAAGAGGTAATCACTCATTCACTCCACTATCACAATGTCACATGAATGAACTTTGCCTTTCATTTTACCACAATCAAAAACATTCACAAGGATGCATCATCAAAAAGGACTTTTCAATGGCTTATAATGTGGCTGGGCTAACAAGAAAATTGGTTTTTCTGGATCACAAAATCTTTGAGTTAAGAGAATCAAAACAACACAATTATTCTTATTTTTCCCAACTTGCCTTTGCATTGAGCTTTGCCTTTCTTTTCGTTTCTTTCTCTTTTTCTTTTCACATTCTTATTTCTTAGCTCTTAGCTCAATGCTTTTCCTTTTTCATGCTTTCCTAACAACCCCAAACTTGAACATTTATCAATACCACACAGAATTTTCTACTTAATTCACATATAAGCTCATTCACATTTGACATACACATCCTGCTTAATTTCACAATCACAATCATAATATCCTGCATTTGTTCACAAAGCTTGTGAATTACCTGTATAAGCATTTTATGTGCACATCTATCTCAACATCAATCAATCAATAATCATCATCAAGCATTACTTATCACACAATCACAGTCAATAGCAAACCATCATAACAAACCAAGTTTCCAATAGAGTACATCAAACCCTATTCTAAAAACAAAAACAAATAAGTTCAGAAAACTTAAACCAATAAAAGCATAAGTTCATGATAGCATTCATCAGTAAATGCTATCTCAGCTCCTCATCAATCTGAGTTGTCCTCTGTATCTTCCTCTTCTTCCTCATCTTCAGCATCTTCAAATGCATCATCATCATCAGCTTCATCTTCTTCCATCTCCCTAACTGAAGCTTCAGCTGCTTCAGCTTCTTCTCTTTGCACTGGCTCCTCTGGCCAAGCTACCACATTATGGAATTCATCCATAGTCCACCTGTGGGCTGGAGGTGTATCATACATCCCCACAATCATCTCAACAGTAGCCACCTGCCCTTTGTGAATGGACTGCAACTGAGCACCTATAAGAGACATGTACATGTCCCTCATCTGGAATGGTTCTGCTTCATGTGTCTCAGCGGATGTCTGGCTCTCTGCTGGCCCTCTCTCTCTGCGAGCACGGCGTGGTGGAATTGGCTGAGCTGCCTCTTCACCTCCACAGTACTGTCTGTAATAGGCCTCATCAATAGCTTTTCTTGGCCTCTCAAATGGTGGAGCAGAAATGTCCACCCCAGCTATCTTACAAAGGTGAGTGATCAAGGAGGGATGTCCTAGTGGTGCTTTGTTGTTTGAAGTATTTGCGCACACACTAATCTCATCAGCTATCACCTGCCCAATGTTAACATTTAAATTTCTAATAGCACAGTAGATGAATAGTGCCCTGCTGAGAGTAATATCTGACACATGTGAACATGGCTGAATGTTGGCATGAGAGAATGCCATCCAGTACTTTGCAAGAGGATTTAAATCCGTCCTCCTGATGTTGACCACTAAGCCAGATCTATTCCTTTGGAAGTTTCCTCCAGGTATACATAACACTCTCTCCACATCCTCATAATCAGCACCTTCCTCCATGCAAAGAGCAAACTGGCACTGCTCACCAGCCCACACAGTGTCCAGGAAGTTATTGATAGAATCAGGATCATACCTGATAGCATGGCCTCTGACATAGCCCAAATAATTCTCAGCTGGATAATCACCAATCTTCTTTGCATTGGTGTAGAATTCCTTTACCACAGCTGTGTTGGCAGGTGCAGGATAGGTGGCTAGCTTTCCCCAGTCATTCCCTAACACTTGCTCTCCAAATTGAGGAGCAAAGTTAGGTATCATTCCAACTTTTCTTTCCATCAGAAGTCTCCTGTCCTGAACCACCCTAAAGTGCTTCTCATGTTTCCTAGAGAGGAACCTGCTAGAGTGTGGTTGCTCTGGTTCCTTTTCCTTTCTCTTGGTTGCCATGGTTTTCAATCTCTTTCCTGAAGAGGATGCCATTCCTGCATTCAAACACAAATACAAAACCACAAAACATGATGTTAATCATTAGTAAAACATAGAACACAACTCTTTTCGAAGCTAAACCACCGCTGAGGGCCAGAATTTCCCCTTAGCGCCACCAGTGCCACATTCCAGATCACAAAAAATCAGAAAAACCAAGTCTGGCAGAGTGCCGCTCAGCGGCAGTTTACCCCTGAGCGGTAACTCTGCAGAATTTTGAAAAATCCCTTTTCAAGCTGTCCTAACTCCACCCAAATGCAATTTCCAGTTTTCCAGTTCAAGATCATGCAGTTTAATCGGTTCAAACATCAATTATATCATCAATTCATGCATAGGAATCAAAACCCCTAAATCTTCATGCATTGATAATCACATTCAAAATCAAGAACCCTAGTATGAACAAAATGCATTTTACTTACTTGGGTGGAGATACTAGATGCAATGAGAATGCTTCCAAACTAGAATGCTCTCTTCCAACCCCAAACTTTGATGGTGCACTAGTGAAAAAGTGAGTGGAAGAGAAATTTTCTTAAGAGGGAAGAGGGAGAAGATGTGGAAAACCTTGGAAAAGGTATGTGGGAGTGTTTGTGCAGAGAAGAGCTTGGAAAGAAAACCTAAAACGCAGCTTAGGGTATAAAAATACCCTAATGGGCTCGGGTCCCGCTGAGGGGAAACTAAAGCCCATCTGCGAGAGTACCGCTCAGCGGCACTTTCGTGAAGTGCTCTTCTCCTTCTTTTCTTAACCTATGTGCCTCCTAGACATGCCCCTCACTGGTTCCCTGCAATTTAATGTTCAGAAAACTTATGCAAAACCCTATTATGCAGCTAAAATGAAACAAATAGAAATATTCAATCAACTGGGTTGCCTCCTAGGTAGCGCTTGTTTAACGTCACGAGCCTGACCCAAAATCCACCAACACCCATCAGTAGGTGCAAAATTTTCTCACCAACACCCATCAGTAGGTGTTACAATCTTACCAACACCCATCAGTAGGTGTTACAAACTTTAGTATCCTTCAGTAGATACTTAACCACCTAGCATCCTTCAGTAGATGCTATTTCCAACAAAATAGTTACAAAAATAATGTCCACAAATTAAAAATTACAAAACCAAAATAATATCAAAAGTTCTTAAAACAACTGGGTTGCCTCCCAGCAAGCGCTCTTTTAATGTCATTAGCTTGACCTAGTAAAGCTCAGGTTCCTTCTTCATAGTTGATGTTGTTATCCCACCAACTCCTCAGCTGTTTCCTGTGAACTGTTTTGATTCTTCTAAGATGTGAAGATTCTATCTCTATCATCTCCTTCTCTTTAAAGCCCTTCACAACCCACAACTTGTTTTTGATTCTCACGGGTTCACCAAGTTGGGGTCTTCTTTTCTCCCAGTCACCAGGAATTTCTCCTCCTCTTCCAATCTTTTCTTCCTTGTGTACCTGAAACAACAAACAATGGTTACCTGCAACCTTGGGCTCTTCATCTTGATAGCTAGTCATGTGTGCATCTTGAAATGCAGCTTTATAACTAGCTTCTTCCTCCTGTGTTTGCCTTTCATCTTTAAAGACATCTACAACAACTCTCTCCTCTCGGTCCTGGAGCACCACTATACCTTCATTTACATCAATAATAGCTTTGGCCGTTTTCATAAACGGTCTTCCAAGTATGATAGGTATCTTTTCTTTCTCCATCTTCATCACCACAAAGTCTGCCAAGAACTGGAGTTTACCCACACAAACTATAATGTCCTCTGCAATCCCACATTGTTCCTTTGAAGATCCATCGGCCATTACTAGATTAACCTTTACAGGTTTTACATTAACATTGCCGATTTGCTCCAGTAAAGAGTAAGGTATCAAGTTAACACTTGAACCTAAATCAAGAAGAGCTTTCTTCACCCTTTTCTTCCCTATGGTACAAGGGATAGAAAAACTGCCTAGATCTGTTGCTTTAGGAGGGAATAACTCCTTTTTAACAGTTTTACATTTTTTTGTATCATCATCTCTACGCCTTTTCTTTGTAGAGACGTCTTCCTCAGGCTTGGTGTAAACTGCAATTTTTTGTAGAATCTGCTCCCAAGGTGCATCATTATCCACCATTTTGAATAATTCAGTAAAATCCAGTTGATTCTCCTGATTAATTGGAAAAGGAAAACTATTCTTGCTCTCTATTTGCTCTTCTGTTTCTCCTTTGTCTAACTCAACTATCTCCTCATTTGTGCTCTCCACCACTCTACATTCTTCTCTGGGGTTAACCTCAGTATTAGCCCCAAAATTTCTATTAGGCTTTTCTTCCACTTGCTTTGTAATCTGACCCATCTGAATCTCCAAATTTTTGATAGCAGCTTCAGTGCTCTTTTGGGTAGACTCAGTTTTCTGTATAAATTGATTCACAGTTTCTTCCATCTTTGTAAACCTTTCATTAAATGAAGCAAACTGTTGCCATAGAGTTGGTTGTTGTTGTTTGAATTGACCATTTTGTCCAGCCTGCCCATTCTGCCCTTGACCAACGCTTGGGTGTGGTTTCCACCCTTGATTGAAGTTCCCTTGACGGTATGGAAACTGGTTGGCCATATAGTTCACATCTTCCAAAGCTTCTGCTGGAAAGGCACACTGACCATTTATGTGGTCACCTCCACACAATTCGCACAACTGAGATTGTACCTATGCAGCAGTCTTCAACTCTTTAGGCAATTAAGCAAGTGTTTTTGTAAGAGCTTCCAGTTGTTGAGTTAGAATTTTATTTTGTGCTAGCAAGGCATCATGTGTCTGTAATTGTAGAACTCCCTTCTGTTGCAAAGGAGCTCCTCTCTCACTGTGCAGCTCATTATCACTAGTAGCCATGTTTTCTATAATCTCTGTTGCTTCCTCTGGAGTTTTCCATTTAATATTGCCTCCTGCTGAGGCATCCAGCATCATCTTGGTTTGTGAACCAAGACCTCCAAGGAAAGTTAAGACTACTTCCTGATCTTCAAAACCATGCGTGGGAGTTTTACGTAACAAGCTTTTATACCTGTCCCATGCATGCCCTAGTGATTCTTCCATGCCCTGCTTAAATGAAGAAATCTCTTGCTTGCCTTTAGTCACCTTAGATTGTGGGAAGTACTTGTTTAAAAACTTTGTTACCACTGCTTCCCACTCTGTGAAACTTTCTTCTGGGAAAGAATTTAACCAAAGCTTAGCATTGCCTCCCAATGAGAAAGGAAACAAGCTAAGTTTGATAGCTTCGTCTGGCACCCCATTAATTTTGACTGTGTTGCAAATCTCATTGAAGGTAGTGAGGTGCTCATATGGGCTTTCATGAGATAACCCATTAAATTGGTTGCTTTTCACCAGTTGAATCAGTGCTGGTTTGACCTCCATATTAGCTGCATTGACTCTAGGTCTAGCTATACTGTTAAAGTGCTGAGGTCCAGCTATATTGGTGTAGTCAGCAAGAGTTCTTCTAACATTGTTGTTCTCCATATTTTCTGTGCTATGAACAGAACCTTGTGGTGATGATTGTAAGAGAGTTTCTGGAGAAGGGAAAAGTTCTCTAGATGTTCGGATTCTTCTCCTCCGTCTACTCTCGTCTAGACCTTCAAGCAGAGGTTCTGTTGTTTTCTTGCTCCTTGTTCTAATTGCTTCCTGCATGCACAAGAAAACAAAACCCTAGAAAAGATTTGTTAGCACAAAAAGATATAGGAGAAGATATAGATTCAGAAGATAAAAGATTCAGAGGATAAGATAAAATAATATAAAATAAAATAAAATAAAATAAAATCTAATCTAATCAAATAAAATCAAATAAAATCTAATCTAATCTAATCTAATCAAGAGTTCTTCTGTTATTATTGTTCTCCATATTTTCTGTGCTATGGTCAGAACCTTGTGGTGATGGTTGCAACAGAGTTTCCGGAGGAGGGAAAAGTTCTCTAGATGTTCGGATTCTTCTCCTCCGTCTACTCTCGTCTAGACCTTCAAGAAGAGGTTCTGTTTTCTTGCTCCTTGTTCTAATTGCCTCCTGCATACACAAGAAAACAAAACCCTAGAATATTTGGTTAGCACAAAAAGATATAGGAGAATATATAAGATTCAGAGAATAAAATAAAATAAAATAAAATAAAAATAGAAAAATAAAAATAGAAAAATAAAAACAGAAATTCAAAATTAAAGTCAAAGATAATCAATAATCACACAAATTAACCAGTTAAACC
>JAHCHA010012462.1:0-29374 GCA_027742795.1 Vigna hirtella | reverse complement strand
GCTGCTTCAACTCCTCCTCCTTGCACCGGCTCCTCTGGCCAAGCTACCACATTATGGAATTCCTCCATAGTTCACCTGTGAGCTGGAGGTGTATCATTCATCCCCACAATCATCTCAGCAGTAGCCACCTGCCCTCTATGAATGGACTGTAACTGAGCACCTATAAGAGACATGTACATGTCCCTCATCTGGAACGGTTCTGCTTCATGTGTCTCAGTAGATGTCTGGCTCTGTGCTTGCCCTCTCTCTCTGCGAGCACGGCGTGGTGGAACTGGCTGAGCTGCCTCCTCACCTCCACAGTACTGTCTGTAATAGGCCTCATCAATGGCTTTTCTTGGCCTTTCAAATGGTGGAGCAGAAGTGTCCACCCCAGCTATGCTGCAAAGGTGAGTGATTAAGGAGGGATGTCCTAGGGGTGCTTTGTTATTTGAGGTATTGGCACACACACTAATCTCATCAGCTATCACCTGCCCAATATTAACATTTAAGTTCCTGATAGCACAGTAGATGAAGAGTGCCCTGCTGAGAGTAATATCTGACACATGTGAACATGGCTGAATGTTGGCATGAGAAAATGCCATCCAATACTTTGCAAGAGAAGTCAGATCAGTCCTCCTAATGTTTACCACTGAGCCAGATCTATTCCTTTGGAAGTGTCCTCCAGGTATACATAGTACTCTCTCTACATCCTCAAAATCAGCCCCTTCCTCCATGCAAAGAGCAAACTGGCACTGCTCACCAGCCCACACAATATCCAGGAAGTTATTGATAGAATCAGGATCATACCTGATAGCATGGCCTCTAACATAGCCCAGATAATTTTCAGCTGGATAATCACCAATCTTCTTTGCATTGGTGTAGAATTCTTTTACCACAGCTATGTTGGCAGGTGCAGGATATGTGGCTAGCTTTCCCTAGTCATTCCCTAACAATTGCTCTCCAAATTGAGGAGCAAAGTTAGGTATCATTCCAACTTTTCTCTCCATGAGGAGTCTCCTGTCTTGCACCACCTTGAAGTGCTTCTCATGTTTCCGAGAGAGGAACCTACTAGAATGGGGCTGTTCTGGTTCCTTTTCCTTTCTCTTGGTTGCCATGGTTTTCAATCTTTTTCCTGAAGAGGATGCCATTCCTGCAATCAAATACAGATACAAAACCACAGAACATGATGTTAATCATTAGTCAAACACAGAATACAACTCCTTTTCGAAGCTAAACCACCGCTGAGGGTCAGATTTACCCCTCAACGCCACCAGTGCCACGTTCCAGAACGCAACAAATCAAAAAAAAATCAAGTCTGGCAGAGTGCCGCTCAGCGGCAATTTACCCCTGAGCGGTAACTCTGCAGAATTTTGAAAAACTTCTTTTTAAGCTGTCCTAACTCCACCCAAATGCAATTTTCAGTTTTCTAGATCAAAATCATGCAGTTTAATCGGTTCAAACATCAATTATATCATCAAATCATGCATAGAAATCAAAACCCCTAAATATTCATGCTTTGACAATCACATTCAAAATCAAGAACCTTAGAATGAACAAAAATGCTTTTACTTACTTGGGTGGAGATACTAGATGCAATGAGAATGCTTCCAAGCTAAGATGCTCTCTTCCAACCCCAAACTTTGATGAAACACTAGTGAGAAAGTGAGTGGAAGAGAAATTTTTCAAAAGAGAAGAGGGAAAAGATGTGGAGAACCTTGGAAAAGGTATGTGGGAGTGTTTGCGCAAAGAAGCAGCTTGGGGTATAAAAATACCCTAATGGGCTCGGGTTCCGCTAAGGGGAAACTAAAGCCCATTCTGGGAGAGTACCGCTCAGCGGTAAGTTGCCGCTCAGCGGCATTTTCGTGAAGTGCTCTTCTCCTTTCTTGCTTAACCTAAGTGCCTTCTAGACATGCCCCTCACTGGTTCCCTGTTATTCAATGTTTAGAATACTTATGCAAACCCTATTATGCAACTAAAATGAAACAGACAAAAACAATCAATCAACTGGGTTGCCTCCCAGGTAGCGCTTGTTTAACGTCACGAGCCTGACCCAAAATCCACCAACACCCATCAGTAGGTGTTACAAACTTACCAACACCCATCAGTAGGTGCAAAATTTTCTCACCAACACCCATCAGTAGGTGTTACAATCTTACCAACACCCATCAGTAGGTGTTACAAACTTAGCATCCTTCAGTAGATGCTATATCCAACTAACATCCTTCAGTAGATGCTATGTTCAACAAAATATTTACAAAATAATGTTCAACAGATTAAAAATTACAAACCAAAATAAAATTAAAAGTTTTTAAATCACTGGGTTGCCTCCCAGCAAGCGCTCTTTTAACGTCATTAGCTTGACCCAGTAAAGCTCAAGTTCCTTCTTCATAGTTGATGTTGTTATCCCACCAACTCCTCAGCTGTTTCCTGTGCACTGTTTTGAATCTTCTAAAATGTGGAGATTCAATCTCTATCATCTCCTTCTCTTTATAGCCTTTCACAACCCACAACTTGTTTTTGATTCTCACAGGTGTACCAAGTTGGGGTCTTCCTTTCTTCCAATCATCAGGAACTTTTCCTCCTTTTCCAATCTTTTTTCCTTTATGCACCTGAAACAACAAACAATGGTTACCTGTGACCTTGGGCTTTACTGGGTCACCTTGCAAGAAAGCATGTATCTTAAAATAAGATGTTAA
This sequence comes from Vigna hirtella, assembly GCA_027742795.1. NCBI lineage: Eukaryota > Viridiplantae > Streptophyta > Magnoliopsida > Fabales > Fabaceae > Vigna > Vigna hirtella. The sequence goes on along the minus strand of JAHCHA010012462.1, from coordinate 26,699 downwards.
AACAAATTCCATATATGAGAGTTTCACAAGACTACATTGATTCCCCAACAAGAATACAAGGTTTAGTTCACCATATTCATGGTGAAACTAGATGAACAATAATAAAAGAATGAAAGATAAAACTTTAGAAGGGTGAAGAGGTAGCCTGAGCATCCAAGATCTTCCTTCAAGGGGTGGAAAAGGGAGTGTTTGCTTCGTCTCCGCCAAAGATACAAACCCTAGGACGTCCTAAAGCTTATATACTATTCTAAAATATACAGAAAATTAGGCCCAAGCCCAAAATAGTGCCGCTCAGCGGTAAACTACCGCTCAGCGGTAAGTGCGTGAGTTGATTTTTCCCCCTCAGCGGCATTTTCACCCCTCAGCGGATCCAACGTGAGTTTCTGAGTGTCGCTCAACGGTAAACTGCCGCTGAGCGGTATTTGTGACTTCTCCTTTTGCACTTTTTGATGTCTTTTCTGATTCCATTTCTATCCTTCTTCACTTCTTTCACCAAATTCACCTTAAAACCTGCATAAAACACTGAAATCAAGCATAAACCTGTCCAGCTCTCTTATTTCTAAAAATATGACCAAAAGCATGATTTCAAGCTAGTTTCTAAGTGTTAAAGGTTGCTTTTAGTATCAATTTTAAGCATGAAAATAACAGTTTTTCAACTGTTATCAGGCACCTAGGGTAAGTTAGGAAGAAGAAAAGCACAACACAAAAGTGCCACTGAGCGGCAAATTGCCGCTGAGCGGTGGTATCGTAAAATGGGTTTAGGTTGCCCCTTAGCGGAACCCGAGCCCATTAGGGTATTTTTATACCCTAAGTCACGCTTTGGCCTCTATTTTTAGATTCTTCTCTGCACACACTCCTAAACACTTTTCCAAAGGTTCTCTGCATTTTTCCTTTCATTCCTCTTTAGAAAATCTCCCTTCCACTCACTTTCTCACTAGTTTTCCATCTAAGTTTGGGGTTGGGAGAGAGCATCGTTGATGGGGCTGGCTGAGTTTTTCAAAGCACTAGAGCAGGATTTGTTTTATCAATCACTTTTGTTTTTAGAATAGGATTTGATGTACTCAATTGGAAACTTTGTCTATTATGATGGTTTGCTTAAGATTGTTGTTGATAAGTAATGCCTGATGATGCTTTGATATTGATTGATGTTGAGATGTGTACATTATATGCTTATACAGGTGGTTCACAAGCTTTGTGAACAAATGCATGATGTTATGATTGTGATTATGATACTAAGCAGGATTTGTACATGTGGAATGTGAATGAGCTTATATGTGAGGTTTTGAGCTCCAGAGCTTTTGTGAGTGGATGCTATTACTTTGAAAGCATAAATGATTTTGCCCAGGTTTTCTATGATTGAATCAATTGCTTGTTTGCATCATATGATCAAGGCCATTTGTTGGTAACCCTTTTATTAACCAAATGCATGAATTTAGCCCACAAAAGAGAGCACTATGTGTTCTATCCTTTGAACCCTTAGCCTTGAACATAATTTGAAAACCCTTTGTGAAAAGCTTTACCTTGAGTTAAGTAGAAAATATTTTGTGGTATTGATAAATGTTCAAGTTTGGGGTTGTTGGGAAGTTATGAAAGGGAAATTGAAAGCATTGAGCTAAGAGCTAAGAACTAAGTATGTGAAAAGAAAAAGAAAAAGAGAAAGAAAAGAGAAGAAAAAGCAAAGCTCAATGCAAAGGAAAGTTGGGAATAAGTATGAATGGTTGTGTTTATTTGATTCTCTTAACTCAAGGGTTTTGTGATATAGAAAAACCAATTTTCTTGTTAGCCCAGCAACATTATAAGCCATAGAAAAGTCCTTGTGATGATGCTTGCTTGTAAGTGTTTTTGATTGTGGTTAAATGAAAGGCAAAGTTGATTCATGTGACATTGTGATAGTAGAGTGAATGAGTGAATACCTCTTATACATTTGTGTGTTTGAGTGAAACACTTTATCTAGTGAGGAAAGATTCCATGAACATATAAGAACATCTTTGCTTAGTTGATTGATCATTCATGAACAGTAGCATTTGTTGGATAGTATGTGATTGTGTGAACACTAAAGCATGTGCATGTCTTGATTGAAATCTTTGCAATGAGCTTAATTGAAGTACTTACTTATCTTGAAAAGAGGATTTGTGAATGGAGTGAACCATTGTATTGATTGGTAGAAGATTGAGTTACATCTTGTTTGCTTGAGGACAAGAAAAGTTCTAAGTTTGGGGTTGTGATAACAGTTGAAAAACTGTTATTTTCATGCTTAAAATTGATACTAAAAGCAACCTTTAACACTCAGAAACTAGCTTGAACTCATATTTTTGCTTTAGTTTTGTGAATAACAGAGTTGAAAGTGAATTTAATGGTTTTGTGCAAGATTCCCTTGATTTTGTAGGCTAATTGAATGATTTGAAAGAAGAATTGAAGTACCGAATGATTAGAGTGCTGAAAGTTAACCAGAAACCAGAAAAGTCAACCAGTCAACCAGAACGCTGAAAATTAACCAGAATACAGAAAAAGTTCCGCTGAGCGGTAAAATACCGCTGAGCGGCACTTTTCAGGTGCCAAAATCACCGCTGAGGGGCAAAAACAGCAGTTGGGGGCAAAATGGATCATGCGCTATTACCGCTCAGCGGTAAAATACCGCTGAGCGCCATTCTAAATGGGCTTGGACCGGTTTTCTGTTACTTTTATGGGCTTGGGCCTAATTTTCTGTATTTTTAGAATAGTATATAAGCTTTACGACGTCCTAGGGTTTGTATCTTTGGCTGAGACGAAGCAAACACTCATTTTTCCACCCCTTGAAGGAAGATCTTGGATGCTCAGGCTACCTCTTCACCTTTCTAGGGTTTTATCTTTCATTCTTCCATTATTGTTCATCTAGTTTCACCATGAATATGGTGAACTAAACCTTGTATTGTTGTTGGGGAATCAATGTAGTCTTGTGAAACTCTCATATATGGAATTTGTTTTAACATCTTATATTAAGATACATGCTTTCTTTCATCTTTAGTTAGGGTTTTTCCTCTTTGCTCAAAGCTTGCTTTGTTTAACTCATTCATTGCCATGATTATTGATTTTGCCGATATCGGAACGTACGGGGAAATCTAGATCCGGGGAATTTCTCCCAATAGCATATTGGTTGCCTTTAAGCTTCTGTACTTCAGAATTAATTACTAGGAATGCTAGGAATTGTATGAACTCGTAATTAAGGATAGGCCTTCTTGCAAGGTGATTTAGAGAGTGGCATTAGCATTGATGAAAAGAATGTTGAATTCCTAAAGTATATGAGAGTGGATAAGATGAAATTGATAACCCCAACAACATACTCATCCATTTAATTCATGAAAGTTTTTGTATTCCTCTTTTCCATTGATCAAATTCATGCATACATGTTTAATTACTGTCTTTTGCATTTAACCCTACAATCAATTGTTCACAAGTCTTAAATAATCAACAAATCATATAACTAACTAGGCCGTGAATCCTTTGGGAGAACGATACTTGGTCTTACCGAGTTTATTACTTGATACGATTCGGTCACACTTGCCGATTGTTAAACAAGTTTGTGGCACCGTTTTTCGGTGTTCATAAATTTGTCATCACAAAGTCACCTTTGTTGGCTTGACTTCAAGATCACCAATTCGCTCAAATAAAGATAAAGGCATCAAATTAACACTTGACCCTAAATCAAGTAGGGCTTTCCTTATCTTCTCCTTCCCTATGACGCAAGGAATGGTAAAAATTCCTGGATCTTTCACTTTTGAAGGAAGTGGCTTCTTCTTAACAGCTTTGTAGTCATCAATCTCCTCATCTAAATATCTTTTCTTTGTGGAGACTGGCTTCATATGCTTCGCATAAGCTGGAAATTGTTGCAATGCTTCATTCAAAAGTAGATCAACCTCCAATTGATTCAAGATATCTTTAAAATGCCCAAATTGTCTCTCTTTCTCTATTCTCTCACAACCTTTTGGATAAGGAAGAATTTTTCAAAATTTTTCTCTCCTCTTTTTTCTTCTTTTTCTTTTCTCTCCTCTTTTTTCTTCTTTTTCTTTTCTCTCATCCTTTCCTTTTCTCTCTTCTTTTCTCTCTACTCTCTCTTCTTTTTCTTTTTTTCTCTCTAACTCAACTCTTTCAACATCCACAGTAAATAAAACTTTACACTCTTCCTTAGGGTTAACCTCAGTATTAGCCCCAAAACTCTTATCAGGCATATCTTCCAACTTCTTAGCTATTTGGCCAACTTGCATCTCCAAGTTTTTAATGGTTGCTTCAGTGCTCTTGTGGTTGGAAATAGTCACTTGCATAAATTATTGAAGAGTCTCTTCACACTTTGTTGATCTTTCATTGGGTGCATACAGTTGTTGCCATAATGATGGTTGTTGCTGTGGCCTGTTGAATTGTCCTGATTGTCCAACTTGTCCTTGAACTTGACCTATGCTTGGGTGAGGTTTCCACCCTTGGTTGTAATTACCTTGGCGGTATGGAAATTGATTGGCCATGAAATTTACATCTTCTAAAGCCTCCACTAGAAAAGCACATTGACCATTGATATGGTCACCACCACATAGTTCACACATCTGTTGTTGTTGAACCTGTGCAACTCCCTTTAGCTCCTTTGGAAATTGAGCAAGTGTCTTTGTTAAATTCTACAACTATTGAGTTATGATCTTATTCTAAGCGAATAAGGCATCATTTGATTGCAATTGCAGAACCCCTTTCTGTTCAATTGGAGTTCCTCTTTCACTGTGCAACTCGTTATCATTAGTAGCCATATTCTCTATCAACTCGGTTCCTTCCTCTGGAGTCTTCCATTTGATATTACCTCCAGCTGAGGCATCTAACATCAACTTGGTTTGTGAACCAAGACCTCCAAGGAAAAGAAGGACTACTACTACTTCATCAAAGCCATGCGTGAGAGTCTTTCTCAATAAGCTTTTATACCAATCCATGCTTGACCTAATGTCTTCTCCATGCCTTGCTGAAAGAAGATATCTTTTGCTTCCCTTTGTTGACTTTAAATTGTGGGAAGTATTTATTTAAAAACATTGCAACCACAACTTCTCACTCACTAAAGCTACCTTTTGGAAATGAGTTTAACCATAACTTAGCATCGCCTCCCATTGAGAAAGGAAACAAACTAAGCTTTATTACTTCATTCGGCACCCATTAATCTTCATAGTGTTGCAAATTTCATTGAATGTGGTGAGATGTTCATATGGACTTTCATGTGATACCCCATTAAATTGGTTGCTCTTCACCAATTGTATCAACGTCGGCTTCACCTCCATCTTTGCGGCATTCACCCTCGGCCTTGCTATACTGTTAAAATGTTGAGGGCTAACCACAATGGTGTAATATGCAAGAGTGTGTCTACCATTATTCTCCTCGGCCAACCATATCTTCAATACTTTGATTTGACCCTTGTGGTGAAGGTTGTACAAGTATCTCCGGAGGAGGGAATAATTCTCTTGAAGTTCGAACTCTCCTCCTCCTTCTGCTTTTGTCCAAGCCTTCAAGAAGAGGTTCTGAAGTGATTTTGCTCCTAGTTCGAACTGTATCCTGCATACACAAGAAAACAAGTTCCTAGAAACAATTGATAGCACAAAAAGATAGAAAAGATAGATTATAAAGATAAAAAGATAGAATTGAAAAGATAAGAAGATATATATAATAAAAACTAAAAAGATCAAAAGATAAACTAAAAACAAAAAGATAGAAAGATAAAAATTACAAAAAAAAAAAATCAAGTCAAAGTTAATCAATAATCACACAAATAGAATAGTTAAACCACGAGTCTCCGGCAACGGCGCCAAAAACTTGTTAACCCTGGGCAAGTGTAACCGAATCCTATCAAGTACTAATAAATGGTAAGACCAAGTATCGTTTTCCAAAGGACTCACGGCCTAAATAGTTATGTGATTTGTTGATTATCTTCGACTTGTAACCGAAAATATTTTTGTTGAACTATGCAAAAATAAACATGAATGCAAAGTTTTGATCAATGGACTTGAACAATGCAAAAACGGTTGATGAATAATATGAATGATTATGTTGTTGGGGTTTACCAATTCATCCTATCCATTCTCATGTATTCAAGAATTCATCTTTCTTCATTAATGTTAATGTCACTTTCTAAATTATCTTAAACCCAATGTTTTGGTGAAGAAAGACTACACATAATCACTAGTTTACAATGTCTTGTCTCCTTATCAATTATTCATACATTACATTTGCACAGAAGCTTAAAGGCAACCAACCATCATATTCCTATGTCTAGGTTTATACTACTATTGGGAGAATTTCTTCGTGTTAAGATTTCCCCGTATGTGTCCATAACGACAAAATCAAGGATCATGCAATTGAATGAGTTAAACAAAGCATGCATAGAGTATAGAAGAAAAACCCTCACAATTAATGAAAAAAGCATATATTAGAAAGAATCAATTCAATACATGAGAGCTTCAAAGGATTACAATGGCTCCCCAACAACAATGAAGGTTTAGTTCACCATAATCATAGTGAAACTAGATGAAAAATAATGAAAGAATGAAAGATAGAACCCTAGAATTTGAAGAGTGGAGCTTGAGCATCCAAAATCCTCCTCCAAGGGGTGAAGAAAGTGTATTCTGCTTCATTCCAGCCAAAGATGCATGACCTAGGTCGATTAAAACCTTATATAGTATTCTAAAAATTACAGAAAAGTGGCCCAAGGCCCACAAAAATGGCGCTCAGCGGTAAGTGCGCGTTCCTCTATTTGACGCTCAGCTGCATTTCTGCCCCTCAGCGGTGACTAAAGGACCTCAAGAACACCGCTCAGCGGTAATTTCCGATGAGCAGTACTCGTGTCTTCTCTTTTTGTGCATTTTTCAGTTCCTTTTCTGATTCCAACTTCTTCCTACTTCACTTCTTTCATCCAATTCATCTTAAAACCTACAAAATTAAGGAAAACCAAGCATAAAACCCATCCAACTCTCTTATTTTAAAAACATAAACAAAAGCATGATTCCAAGCTAGTTTCTAAGTCATAAAGGTTGTCTTTAAGGTCAATTTTAAGTATAAAAATAACAATTTTTCAACTGTTATCACTCTGTCAACCTCAATTCCCTTGGAAGAAATTTTATGCCCCAAAACAATACCTTTTGTGACCATAAAGTGACATTTTTCCCAATTTAGAACAAGGTTGGATTGGGTGCATCTTTTAAGTACAACATCCAGGTTAGACAAACACTCATGAAAGGAACTGCCAAATACTTAAAAATCATCCATGAAGACATCAATGCATTTTTCTATGAAATCTACGAAGATGGCTTGCATGCATCTCTGAAAAGTTGCTGGAGCATTACATAACCCAGACGACATTTTTTTGTAGGCAAAAATTTCAAATGGGCATGTGAAAGCCGTCTTCTCCTGTTCTTTTGGATCCACCACAATTTGATTGTAACCTGAATAGCCATCCAGAAAGCAATAAAAAGCCTGACATGACAGTCTTTCCAGCATCTGATCCATAAAAGGAAGGGGAAAGTGATCATTTCTAGTAGCATTGTTCAACTTCCTGTAGTCAATACACATCCTCCATCTTGTAACAGTCCTTGTCGGTATGAGCTCATTTTTTTCATTAAAATTAACTATCATCCCCCCTTTTTTTGGTACCACCTGTACTGGGCTTACCCATGCACTGTCAAAGATAGGATAAATAATGCCAACTTCAAGTAACTTTAGCACTTCTTTCCTCACCTCCTCCTTCATCATTGGATTGAGCCTCCTCTGTGGTTGAGCAACTGGTTTGTACTCATCTTCCATGAATATCTTGTGCATGCAATATGTTGGACTTATACCTTTGAGATCTGAGATTGACCATCCAATCGCTCCTTTGTTGGCTTTGAGTATTTCTACCAACTTTTCTTCTTCTTTGGGAGAGAGAGAGTTGCTGATGATAACTGGTTTGTTTCCACCTTCTTCTAGAAACACATATTTCAAGTATGGCGGTAACATCTTCAGCTCCCTTTTGCTTTCCTTAACTTTTTCTTCTGTATTTTGCAAAGGATCCTTTTTTTAATTCTTCCAGATCAGTGAAGCACTCATCAATTAGTTCCTCTTCTTTTTCATTCAGCTCTTCACAAGTGTCAACTAGTATTTCCTCCAAAGAAAGAGTAGCGTTGTTTTCTTGGATCATGCAAATTTCATCAAGAGCATCAAGATGAAAACATTCCTTATCATCTTTTGGGTTAGACATGACTTTAAAGACATCAAAATTTACTTTTTCATCTTGCACTCTCACCTTTAGTTTGCCATTTTCCACATCAATCAAAACTCTTGCTGTCTTCATAAAAGGTCTCCCAAGAATAAGAGGTACATTCAGATCCTCCTCCATCTCGATGATGACAAAGTCCAAAGGAAAAAGAAATTTATCTACTTTCACAAGCACATCTTCAGCTACCCCATAAGGATATTTCAAAGATCTGTCTACAAGTTGAAGAGTCATCCGAGTAGGCTTGAGTTGCAGCCCCTCAATCTTTTCAAACATGGAGAACAACATGAGATTAATACTGGCTCCCAGATCAATAAGTGCTTTTCCAACAGAGATATTCCCTATAGTGCAGGAAATAGTGAAGCTTCTTGGATCTTTATACTTGGGGGGTAGGAGCTTTTGTATGATAGCACTACAGTTTCCTTGAACTTCAATAGTTTCTTCTTTAATGTACTTCCTTTTCTTTGTGAGGAGCTCCTTCAAAAATTTAGCATATGAAGGCATTTGTTGCAGAGCTTCAGAGAAGGGTATATTAATCTCTAATTTCTTGAAGATTTCCAAGAAACACTCAAACTGTTTTTCTTTTTCCTAAGAAAAAAACTTTTGAAAAATGTTGAGTCATTTTAGTGATTGTTTTGAAAAGTTGAGTTACATTCTATTTTTCTTCAGGACAAGCATAGTTCTAAGTTTGGGATTGTGATAACGGTTGAAAATACGGTTATCTGTGATGTAATTTTGACACTAAATGCACCCTTTTCTGCTTAGAAACTTGCTTGTAATCATGTTTTTCTATTAAGTTGTGTGAATAAGAGAGTTGAGGTTGAATTTGATGGTTTTATGACTAAATTCCCTTGTTTTGGTAGGAAATGAGATAATATAGAAAACAAAGATGAAGTGCTGATAAACAAATTTTTAATCCCCGAAAACGGAGTCAAAAACTTGTTATGACCTCGGCAAGTGTACCGAATCATATGAGATAATAATAAATGGTAAGACCAAGTATCGTTTCCCAAGAGACTCAAGGCCTAAACAGTTATGTGATTTCTTGATTAAATAAAACTTGTAAACGAAATTCTGATTACATTACGAAAAAGTAAACATGAATGCAAGTGTTGATCAATTGGATTGAAAGATGCAAAAGTGATTGATGTAAAATATGGAATGATTATGTTGTTGCGGTTTCCGACTTATCCTATCCACTTTCATGTATTTATGAATTCATCTTTCTTCATTAATGTTAATGTCACTTTCTAATTTACCTTAAACCCGATGTCTCGGTGAAGAAAGCCTAATCATAATCACTAGTTTATAATGTCTTGTCTCCCTAGCCATTAATCATGCATTACATTCGCACAGAAGCTTAAAGGCAACCGATCCTCGTATTCCTATGTCTAGGTAATATTGCTTCGGGGAGAATTTCCCTAGTTCTAGATTTCCTCATATGAGTCCATAGTGACAAAATCAATAATCATGCAATTGAATGAGTTAAACAAAGCATGCGTAGAGTATAGAGAAAAAACCCTAACAATTAATGAAGTAAAGCATATATAATAAAGAATCAATTCAATACATGAGAGTTTCAAAGGATTACATCGTTTCCCCAACAACAATGGAGATTTAGTTCACCATAGACATGGTGAAACTAGATGAAAATAATGAGAAGAATGAAAGATGGAACCCTAAAAGTTGAAGATCGAAGCTTCCGCATCCAAAATCCGCCTCCAAGGGGTGAAAGGAGTGTAATTTGGTCTCTTTCTGTCCAAAGATATCAATCCTAGGTCGACTAAACCCTTATATAGTTTATTAAAAATACAAAAAATTGGCCCAGGCCCACGTCGTCGACGCTCAGCGCCAAAATGGCGCTGAGCGGTAGCTGCGGCACTCAAAACTGGTGCTCAGCGCAACTTTTCTGGTTGACTGGTTGACTTTTCTACATTCTGGTTAACTTTTCTGCACTTTGGTTGACTTTTTTGTATTCTGGTTGATTTTTCTGCATTCCAACCATTCGGTACTTTAACTCTTCTTTCAAATCATTCCAATAACCTACAAAATCAAGGGAATCTAGCACAAAACCATTAAATTCACCTTCAACTCTCTTATTCACACAACTAAAGCAAAAACATGAGTTAAAGCAAGTTTCTAAGTCAAAAAGGGTTGATTTATTATCAAAATTAAGTATAAAAGTAACGGTATTTAAACCGTTATTACAACCCCAAACTTAGAACTTTGCTTGTCCTCAAGCAAACAAGATATAACTCAATCTTCCACCAACCAATGCAATGGTTCAACACATTCCAAAACTCTTTCTTCTATGACAAGTAATTACTCAATTCGGCTCATCAAATAGAATTCAGTCAAGATGTGCACATGCTTTGATTAATAATCACTCATCATGATGTTCACATAATCACATAATATCCCATAGATGCTATGATGGAAGCAACTTCACTCTTCAAGAATGAGCGGCTTCTCGGACCAGAGGTGGCAGCGGAATTGGAAAACGCAGATGTAGTTGGAGGTGCACGGAAGGTGTTTGTGAAAATGTCTGGTGCGGTTTTTGGAGTGTGTAGGCAGAGGTTCTAGCTCAGGCGGCCTTCCAAGAGGGAAGGAAGCTAGAGATAAGTGTGCTAAGAAGGCACAAGTCAGTGAACTTGAAGAAGTGGCTGGAACCAATTCAACAACATTTCTTTATACAATTCAAGTTAAGTTTTTACAATGAATCAAGCTCATTTTTATAGGTGCGGATGAGCTGGGAACCGTGCAAAGGAAGCTACTCAATTAACATGTGCTGATGGAGATGACTAGCGTGGTTTGCATTCTTCATAAGAACAACATTTAACACGTGTAAAATGTGAAATGGTTGATGAAGAAACGCTGGCTGCTTGTGTTTTCGAATGGGCGCATGCTTTGCTGTTTCACATGGAAAATGTGGAAAATGTTGGCAGCTGGTTGTGTTCTATGTGGGAAATGTTCTTCAAAGGTGAGAAGCTACACGACTGGCTTGGAAAATGCACTATTCTTAGCTTCCTTTGTGCTCTCTTGATTGGCAAGCTTCCTAGGATGTGTACGCATGGTTTCCCCACCTTTATTGGTGACCTACAAAACAAAGTAAAGGTATTTAGTTTGAAAGAGAATTTGTCTAAGACTTAGATAAGGAAAGAGTTTTGTAAATCTTTATTCTACTTCCCTTTCTTTAGTCTTAGTTGTAGTTGATACTTCTTTGGATGGGAAGTCCCTAAAGGGGTTGCCATCATGCTATCTTCATGAATGATCAATTAACTAAGCACAAATGTAATCATGTATTCATGGAACTCTTCCTCACCAGACAAAGTGTTTCACTCAATCACACAGGTGTATATAGAGGTCACTCTTTCACTCTACTATCCCAATGTCACATAGAAAAAAATTGCCTTTCATTTACCACAATCAATCATACTCATAGACAAGTATCATCACAAGGACTTTATATGGCTTGTAACATGGTTGGGCTAAGAAGAAAAATTGTTTTTTCAAGATCACAAAATCCTTGAGTTAAGAGAGTCATTCATAAATTTATCATTCAAATACAATCTCTCTTTAGACAAACCAATATCACTCATTCCCAACTTTCCCCTTTTTACATTGAGCTTTTCTTTCTTTGCATTGTATTTTCTTTGCTCTTTTTCATACTTGCTCAACACTTAGCTCAATGTTTTTCATTACTTTCCTTTTCAATTCTCCCAACAACCCCAAACTTAGACCTTTATTAATACCACACAATGATTCTCAACTTAACTCAAGATAAAGATTTTCACAAAGGAGCTGTTTAAGGATTGAGGTTCAAAAAAAATAGAACACTTCATTCTCTTTTTCATTTGGGTACAAATCATGCATTGGCTAAGAAAAAGGGTAATAAAAAATGGCCTTGATCATGTGACACAAGTAAGCAAGTTCAATCATAAAAACCTGGGCAAAATGATTCATGCTTTCAAAAGAATAGAAATCATTCAAACAAATACTCTGGAGTTCAAAACCTCACACAAGTTAATTCATGTTCCACATACATCAAATCCACATCCTGCTTAGCATCATAACCACAATCATAACATCATGCATTTGTTCACAATTTTGTGAACAATCACCTGTATATCAAGCATCCTGTGCAACATCTCAACATCAATAAATCTCAAAGCATCATCAAACAATACTCATCACACATAAATCAATATCAAACCACCACATCAGATATAGGTTTCAAATTGAGTACATCACAACCTATTCTAAAAACAAAAGCAAATAAGTTCAATAATATAAAACAAAACATAAGAAAAATCTTGCTCTAGTGCTGATAGCATCCATCAGTAGATGCTATCTCAGCTCCTCATCAGCTCATGCTATCATCAGAGTCTTCTTCCTCTCCTTCTTCAGCATCTTCAAAATCATCATCTTCCTCCATAGCTGGAGCTTTAGCTACTCCAACTCTACTGGCCTGTGTCTGCTCCTCTGGCCATGCTATCTTGGACAATGAGGAAGTGTTGCTCATGTCTTACGGGAAAGGAACTTATAAGGACGTTCTGGTTCCTTCCTCTTGGCTCCCACAGTCTTGATTCTTTTACCTAATGAGGAGTCCATCCTTGCATCAAATACAATTCACAAAACCACAAGAAATATTGTTAGGCATTAGTAAACCACAAAAAAATTCCTAGCACTCTTCCTTTCATCGCTGAGGGCAGAACAGGAACCCTCAACGTCACCTGTGCAAAGAAACAGCAAGAAAGCACACAAATCACGCTTCTGCAGAAATCGCGCTCAATGGTAACTGGCGCTTAGCGGCGACCATTCTTTTTTTCTGCATAATTGCCCTAGCTGACTTCTAATCTTCACACACACACATTTTTCCAAGTTCCAGTCCTTAATCAAGCAATTTAATTGGTCCAAGCAGTGATTATTTCATCCAATCATGCATAAACATCAAAATCCCTCAAGAATCATGCTTAGACAACCATATTCATTCAAAATCATGCTTTCAAAACCCTAGAATGTAAAATGCATGTACTTACATGGGTGGAGATGCTTAAAGCGTGAATAATGCTCAATGAATTTGAATAAATTAACCCCTAAAAGAAGTGCTCTCACAAAACCCCAAACTTGAATGGAGAATTGGTGTAAAAATGGGTGGAGAAAGGGTTTTTGAGAAAAAGGGATGAAGGTAAAAGTGGAGAGAATCCTTTGGAGAGTGCTTGGGAAGAATGGAGGCTAAAAGTGGCGGCTTAGAGACGCTTGATGAGAAATTTATGAACACCGAAAAACGGCGCCAAAAACTTGTTTAACAATCGGCAAGTGTGACCGAATCGTATCAAGTAATAAAACTCGGTAAGACCAAGTATCGTTCTCCCAAAGGACTCACGGCCTAGTTAGTTATATGATTTATTGATTATTTAAGAATTATGAACAATTGATTGTAGGTTTAAATGCAAAAGACAGTAATTAAACATGTATGCATGAATTTGATCAATGGAAAAGAGGAATACAAACACTTTAATGAATTAGATGGATGAGTATGTTGTTGGGGTTATCAATTTCATCTGATCCACTCTCATATATTTTAGGAATTCATCATTCTTTTCATCAATTGCTAATGCCACTCTCTAAATCACCTTGCAAGAAGGCCTATCCTTAATTACGAGTTCATACAATTCCTAGCATCCCTAATAATTAATTCTGAAGTGCAGAAGCTTAACGGCAACCAATATGCTATTGGGAGAAATTCCCCGGATCTAGATTTCCCCGTACGTTCCCATATCGACAAAATCAATAACAATGGCATTGAATGAGTTAAACAAAGCAAGCTTTAAGCAAAGAGGAAAAACCCTAACTAAAGATGAAAGAAAGCATGTATCTTAATATAAGATGTTAAAACAAATTCCATATATGAGAGTTTCACAAGACTACATTGATTCCCCAACAACAATACAAGGTTTAGTTCACCATATTCATGGTGAAACTAGATGAACAATAATGAAAGAATGAAAGATAAAACCCTAGAAAGATGAGGAGGTAGCCTAAGCATCCAAGATCTTCCTTCAAGGGGTGGAAAAATGAGTGTTTGCTTCGTCTCAGCCAAATATACAAACCCTAGGACGTCCTAAAGCTTATATACTATTCTAAAATATACAGAAAATTAGGCCCAAGCCCAAAATAGTGCCGCTCAGCGGTAAACTACCGCTCAGCGCTAAGTGCGTGAGTTGATTCTTCCCCCTCAACAGCATTTTCACCCCTCAGCGGATCCCACGTGAGTTCCTGAGTGCCGCTCAGCGGTAAACTGCCGCTGAGCGGTAGTTGCGACCTCTCCTTTTGCACTTTTTGATGTCTTTTCTGATTCCATCTCTATCCTTCTTCCCTTCTTTCACCAAATTCACCTTAAAACCTGCATAAAACACTGAAATCAAGCATAAACCTGTCCAGCTCTCTTATTTCTAAAAATATGACCAAAAGCATGATTTCAGGCTAGTTTCTAAGTGTTAAAGGTTGCTTTTAGTATCAATTTTAAGCATGAAAATAACAGTTTTTCAACTGTTATCAACGCCGTAGGGTTAGAGAAAGGCCTAATGGGTCATTTAATACACATCAAATACACATCCTGCTTAGCATCATAACATCATGCATCTGTTCACAAGTTTGTGAACAATCACCTGCATATCAAGCATCCTATGTACAATCTCAACATCAATGAATATCCAAGCATCATCAATCAATACTCACCATGCACAAGTCAATCAAACCATCACATCAGATCAAGTTTCAAACTTAGTACATCACAACCTATTCTAAAAACATAAGCAAATAAGTTAAAATAATACAAAACAAAAGATAAGAAAAGTCCTGCTCTAGTGTTGATAGCATCCATCAGTAGATGCTATCTCAACTCGTCATCAACCCATGCTATCATCAGAATCTTCCTCCTCGCCTTCTTCAGCATCTTCAAAATCATCATCTTCCTCCATAGCTGGAGCTTCAGCTACTCCAACTCCACTATCCTGTGTCTGCTCTTCTGGCCATGCCACCACATTTTTGAATTCATCCATAGTCCACCGTCTTCCAGGGGGTGTATCATACATCCCTATGATCATCTCTGCAATGGCAACTTGCCCTCTATGAATAAACTGCAACTTGTCCTCCATCAGAGACATATACATGTCCCTCATCTGAAAAGGCTCTGCATCATGAGGCAGTGCATGTGCTTGTGGTGGTCCTTTCCTTCTACAGGGACGCTGATACGCTGTCGTTGAAGCTATCAAATTAATACTACTTTTCTAGGCAACTTCAGTATTGCCAAGTAGTATTCAAGTAAGTAGATAGGGTTAAAGTAACCCTGAGTCGTCTCCCAACGAATACGGAATTGCCTTTTAATATTTGAATCTTATGAATGCAATGCAATGTTCAAGAATAAAAATGATGTTTGGAGAAGGTTTAAAGAACAAATAAGAAACTTAAAAATAGTTACGATGAAATAGGCTAATTCCACTGCTTTTCCAAGATATATTCATCATCGGTTATTCATGGATAATTGTTCAATTGATTATTGTTTAAGTTTCAAATTAATTAAAGTACATTCTTAATTAATTCGAGGGCGATCATGCATTTAACCAAAGTAAATTCTCAATCAAATGGAAAACCTTTCTAGATTATTCACAATAAATTCAACCAAAGTACATTCTCAATCAAATTCTATTGTGTTTAATCATGTCTATTCTTAAATCTCCTAACCAAGTTATAAGTTAATCAATCAAAGTAAATTCTCAATTGATTATAGTTGAAATTATTACTACCAACCAAAGTACATTCTTAATTGATAGTAAAAACCATTTCATCATATGAAAGTTCCTAAATTAAATCAAAGTAAATTCTCAATTAAACCTAGAAACCCTAGAACTCATATAATCAATATGCATGTAGATTCAAACACATTATGATTCAAAAATATTTACTTTTAACAAGATAGAGAGATGAAAGACATAGAGAGAACAACTTAAATCAATAATCAAAGTAAACAATTGCATTAACTGAACGTAACCTCAGAATCCATCATGGAATTACAGCAGAATAACCCTAGATGCTTAGCTCTCCATGAATGGAGTTGAATACAAGATGAAAGAAAAGTGAGTGGAGTATGAGAGAATGATCCCAGTGAAGTCCCCCTGGGTCTCTTTATATAGGGCTTGATTGGGCTTGGACTCTGAATATTCAGTTGACAGAATCTTTTATCTTATATCTTCCAAATAACTAAAAGATTTAGATAATTATAACATTATTTAGAAGATATTTTCTGTTTAAATTAATTTAACAACTGAATTTTATCTTTTAGTTTTTCTGACTTTCCAAAAATTGCACAAATGCCCTGGAATTTTCTCTATCTGCACTTTAGCCCCTTCTGAATTTCCCAAAATTGCACCAAAAGTCCTTGTTTGACCAGACTTTGACCAGAGAAGACTTGTTGACCTAGTTTTACACGCACCAATAATGGCTTGACACGTGGCAGCCCTCTTTCTTCCAATTAGGTTTTCAGATTTGGAAAAGGGCTTCCCCTTTGCTCCTGCGGCGGCTTTGCTTTTTGCAGATCCAGAGATTTGCTATTTTTTGATTGGGTTTCTGTAGGTGTGGATGGCTGCCATGGTTCAAGGAAGAAGATGATCCGTGCAGTGACTTTCGAACAGCGGCGCGATTTTGATTTCTGGTGGAGATGCGAGGAGCTTTGCATGATGAAGATGGTGGCGGAGTGGTGACCGGCGACGCGGCATCCATGGCAGAATCGCGATTAGGTTCCGAGAATGAAGAAGATGAACAGAGGTTGCGGATGATGCGGTGCAGAGCTTGCGTCAATGGAGGAGATGCGCGACATGGTGGAGCGATGGTCGCGGTGGAGGTTGACGGCAAGGTTGGAGATGGTGGCGACGCGGATGGAGAGGCAGCTCGCGGTTTCACGGTGATGTCGCGGCGTCTTGGTTGAGGCACCGTGGTGGTCCGTTGATGCACCGGCGAGAAAGGAAGGAGATGATGTTCTGGCCATGGCAACGACTTGCGGCATTGGCGGGAGCGGCGGAAGCAGAATGGCGGCTAGGGTTTTAGTGGGTGGAAGATGATGCTCATGTGTTAGGGCTGAGGTGTCATGGGTGGTGATGTGTGATGACAAACTTATGAACACCGAAAAACGGCGCCACAAACTTGTTTAACAATCGGCAAGTGTGACCGAATCGTATTTCATGAATACAAGGTTTAGTTCACCATATTCATGGTGAATCTAGATGAACAATAATGAAAGAATGAAAGATAGAACCCTAGAAAGAGGAGAGGAGAGCCGTCACCATCTCCCAATCTACCCCCAAGGGGTGAAAAGTGTGTTTCTGCTTCCTTCCAGCCAAAGATACAAACCCTAGGACGTCCTAAAGCTTATATATCATTCTAAAAATACAAAAAATTAGGCCCAAGCCCATAAAAGTAACAGAAAACCGGTCCAAGCCCATTTAGAATGGCGCTCAGCGGTATTTTATCGTTGAGCGGTAATAGCGCATGATCCATTTTGCCCCCAACTGCTGTTTTTGCCCCTCAGCGGTGATTTTGGCACCTGAAAAGTGCCGCTCAGCGGTCTTTTACCGCTCAGCGGAACTTTTTCTGTATTCTGGTTGACTTTTCAGCGTTCTGGTTGACTGGTTGACTTTTTTGGTTGATTGGTTGACTTTTCTGGTTGACTTTTCTTGTTTCTGGTTGACTTTTCAGCACTCCAATCATTTGGTACTTCAATTCTTCTTTCAAATCATTCAATTAGCCTACAAAATCAAGGGAATCTTGCACAAAACCATTAAATTCACTTTCAACTCTCTTATTCACAAAACTAAAGCAAAAATATGAGTTCAAGCTAGTTTCTGAGTGTTAAAGGTTGCTTTTAGTATCAATTTTAAGCATGAAAATAACAGTTTTTCAACTGTTATCAATGTGGCAAAACCTGATTGGCTCACTGATTAGTGCAAGGATGACTGATGTGGCATCATCTGGGCGGTTTGATATGTTAGTGGAGGATTTGGACACGTGGCAACATCTGATGGAGTTTGGCTTAGGAGGGGTATGGGTAAGGAAATTTAGGGGTGTAGGAGAAAAGGCTTAGTGTTTGGGCTTGGTTGTTGGCCTGTTTCAGAAATAGGAGTGTATGTAGGAATTTTAGGGGGTGAACGATAAAGTCTGCCATTTTGGCCCATTTGTATATTACTTTGCAAATAAAATCTGATTTTGGGCCTTGAATTGCCATTTGAACCAATATAACTTATATTCTCAGCTGCACAAATAAACATTAGAACATCCAAGAATAATTTATGCGCTAAAACTCACTTTTTACGTCTCTTTATTTCCCAAACCCAACAATTCCAATCATCACAAATTCACTTAAAATAAACCATTTAAGCACAATTATCCCATCAAAATTTTGAATTTTAAAGCATAAATGTGGGCATAAATATGCACTCATCACGCCATGGTGGTACTGGCTGAGCTACCTCATCTCGTCCACAATACTGTCTATAGTAGGCCTCATCAATCGCCTTCCTAGGCCGCTGGAATGATGGTGAAGAAATGTTAACCCCAGCTAACTCACAGAGGTGTGTGATCAGAGATGGATGCCCCAAGGGTGCCTTGTTATTCATAGTACTGGCACAAGTCTGAATCTCAATTGCTATGACCTGTCCAATGTTAATGCTCATCCCTCTAAGCACACAGTACAGAAAAATGGCCCTGCTGACAGTAATATCAGAGACATGACAACAAGGCTGGATATTGGCATGAGAAAACGCCATCAAATATTTTTGCATGGGAGGCAGATCAGCTCTCCTAATATGCACGGCTGCACCATTCATATTCCTCTGAAAATGCCCTCCAGGCACACACAACACACCCTCCATATCATCAAACTCTGCTCCCTTTTCCATGTTCGGAGCAAACTGACACTGTACACTAGTCCAGTCAGTGTGCAGAAACCTGTTAATAGAGTCAGGATCATACCGAATGATGTTTCCTCTGACATAGCTCATATAGTCCTCTGTGTGAGAGTCACCCAGTGGTCTTGCATTGGTGTAAAACTCCTTGACCACTGCTATGTTGGCTGGTGTAGGGTACATGGCTATTCTCTCCCACTTTCTACTCTTCAGTTCCTCTCCAAATTGTGGAGCCAAGTCTGGTATCCAACCCGCCTTCCGCTCCATCAAGAGCCTTCTATCTTGGACAGTGAGGAAGTATTGCTCATGTCTAGGGGAGAGGAACCTTTTGGAATAGGGGCACTCTGGTTCCTTCCTCTTATTTCCCGATGAGGAGGCCATCCTTGCATCAAACACAATTCACAAAACAACAAGAAACATTGTTAAGCATTAGTAAACCGCAAACAACTCTCTTTATCACTATTGAGGGCAAAACAGAACCCCTCAGCGCCACCTGTGCAGAGAACAACCAGCCAAAATGTAACATCCCAAAAAGTACAGTGAAAACCATATGAGAGAATAATCACATATTAACAATACTACAGACCAGTTCAACACTTAGCGAGATATGATTACAGCTGAACGACCTTACATAACAACAGGTGATGACAAATTTATGAACACCAAAAAATGGCGCCAAAAACCTAGTATCTTTCAGTAGATACTAAACCACCTAGCATCCTTCAGTAGATACTATACCCAAAAATTTTACAGAAATAATGTCCAATTAATTAAAAATTACAACCAAAATAAAATCAAAAGAAAGAAAAATGTCCTCAAATCACTGGAATGCCTTCCAGCAAGCCCTCTTTTAACGTCATTAGCTTGACCCAATAAAGTTCAAGTTCCTTCTTCATGGTTGATGTTCATATCACACCAACTCATCAACTGCTTCCTGTCCACTTTTTTTACTCTTCTGGAATGTGGAGACTCTATCTCTATCATCTCATTTTCTTTGTAGCTTTTCACAACCCACAACTTGTTTTTGAATCTCACAAGTTTACCAAGTTTGAGTCGTTCTTTCATCCAGTCATCATGGACTTTTCTTCCTCTTCCAATCTTTTCTTCTTCCTGTACCTGAAACAACAAACAATGTTTACCTTTAACCTTGTGCTTTTCATCTTCAGGGCTAGTCATGAGTACATCTTGATATGCAGCTTTATGACTAGCTTCTTCCTCCTACATTTGCCTCTCTTCTTTGAAGACATCTACAACAACTCTTTCTTCTCAGTCTTGGAGCACCACTATACCTTCATCCACATCAATGATGGCTTTGGCCGTTTTCATAAACGGTCTTCCGAGAATAATGGGTATCTTTTCAGTCTCCATCTCCATCACCACAAAGTCTACCAAGAACTGTAGTTTGCCTACACAAACTATAACATCCTATGCTATTCCATAGGGTTTCTTTGAGGATCCATCTGCCATTACTAAATTCACCTTTATAGGCTTCACATCAACATCACCAATCTGCTGAAGTAAAGAATAAGGTATCACGTTAACACTTGATCCTAAATCAAGTAAAGCCTTCTTTATCCTTTTCTTCCCTATTGTGCATGGAATGGAGAAACCTCCTGGATCTTTTGCTTTTGGAGGGAATGGCTCCTTTTTAACAACTTTATACTTCTATGTATCATCATCTCTACGTCTTTTCTTTGTAGAGACTTCTTCCTCAAGTTTTGTATAAACTACAATATGCTGTAATATCTCCTTCCAAGGTACATCATTGTCCACCATATTGAATAATTCTGTAAAAGCAAATTGTTTCTCATGATTTATTGGAAAAGGAAGCATATCTTTACTCTTTATCTCTCTTCTCTCTCCTTTCTCTTTTCTCTCTTCTTTTTCTCTCTTTTCTCTCTCTTCTTTTTCTTTCTCTCCTTTTTCTCTCTCTGTCTAACTCAACTGTTTCATCATTTGTACTCTCCAACACTTTACATTCTTCCCTGGGGTTAACTCTCCAAGTTCTTAATTGCAGCTTCAGTGCTCTTTTGAGAAGATTCAGTTTTCTGTATGAATTGCTGAAGAGTTTCTTCCATCCTTATTGATCTTTCATTAAGTATAGAAATTTGTTGCCATAAGGTTGGTTGTTGCTGTTGCTTGTTAAATTGCCCAGTTTGTTCAGCTTGCCCACTTTATCCTTGACCAATGCTTGGGTGTGGTTTCCACCCTTGATTGAAATTCCCCTGACAGTATGAAAATTGATTGGCCATGAAGTTAACATCCTCTAAAGCTTCTGTTGGAAAGGCGCATTGACCATTGATATGGTCAGCCCCACATAATTCACACAACTGTGATTGAACCTGTGCAACAGTCTTTAACTCTTTTGGCAGTTGTGCAAGTGTTTTTGTGAGAGTCTCCAATTGTTGAGTTAGTATCTTGTTCTGAGCTAGCAAGGCATCATTGGTTTGTAACTGTAGAACTCCTTTTTGTTGAATAGGAGCTCCTCTTTCACTGTTCAGCTCATTATCATTTGTAGCCATATTTTCAATTATTTATGTAGCTTCCTCTAGAGTTTTCCATTTGATATTTCCTCCAGCTGAAGCGTCAAGCATCATCTTGGTTTGTGAACCAAGACCTCTAAGGAAGATCAGGACTACTTCCACTTCGTCAAAACCATGCGTGGGAGTTTTTCTTAATAAGCTGTTATATCTATCCCATGCACGACCTAGTGATTCCTCCATGCCTTGCCTGAAAGATGAAATCTCTTGCTTTCCTTTATTTACCTTTGATTGTGGAAAGTATTTATTTAGGAACTTTGTCACCACTGCTTCCCACTCTGTAAAGCTTCCTTCTGGAAAAGAGTTCAACCAAAGCTTAGCGTTGCCTCCTAATGAGAATGGAAACAGGCTAAGTTTGATTGCTTCGTCCAACACCCCATTTATCTTTACTGTGTTGCAAATCTCATTAAACGTTGTGAGGTGCTCATATGGGCTTTCGTGAGACAACCCATTAAATTGGTTACTCTTAACCAGTTGGATTAATGCTGGTTTCACCTCCATATTAGCTGCATTGACTCTTGCTCTTGCTATGCTATTGAAATGTTGAGGCCCAGCTACATTAGTGTAATCTGCAAGAGTTCTTCTGGCATTATTATTCTCCATCTCCTCAGTGCTATGGTCAGAACCTTGTGGTGATGGTTGTAACAGAGTTTCCGTAGGAGGAAAAAGTTCTCTAGATGTACGGATTCTTCTCCTCCGTCTACTCTCGTCTAATCCTTCAAGAAGAGGTTTTGCAGTTTTCTTGCTTCTAGTTCGAATTGCTTCCTGCAAACACAAGAAAACAAATCCCTAGAAAAATTTGTTAGCACAAAAAGATATAGAAGAAGATATAAGATCAGAGATAAGAAGATGATAACAGTTGAAAAACTGTTATTTTCATGCTTAAAATTGATACTAAAAGCAACCTTTATGCTTAGAAACTAGCTTGAAATCATGCTTTTACTCATATTTTCAGAAATAAGAGAGCTGGACAGGTTTATGCTTGATTTCAGTGTTTTTGTGCAGGTTTTAAGGTGAATTTGGTGAAAGAAGTGAAGAAGGAGAGAGATGGAATCAGAAAAGTCATCAAAAAGTGCAAAAGGAGAAGCCGAAGTTACCGCTCAGCGGCAGTTTACCGCTGAGCGGCACTCAGGAGTTTACGGGAGGACCGCTGAGGGGCAAAATGGCCGCTGAGGGGAAGAAACGTCTCACGCACTTACCGCTGAGCGGTAGTTTACCGCTGAGCGGCACTATTTTTGGGCTTGGGCCTAATTTTCTGTAATTTACGAATAGTATATAAGCTTTAGGGTTTCCTAGGGTTGGTATCTTTGGCAGAAACGAAGCAAACACTCTCTCTTCCACCCCTTTGAAGGAGGATCTTGGATGCTCAGGCTACCTCTTCACCTTTCTAGGGTTTTATCTTCCATTCTTTCATTGTTATTCATCTAGGTTCACCATGAATATGGTGAACTAAACTCTGTATGTTTGTTGGGGAATCAATGTAATCTTTTGAAGCTCTCATATATGGAATTTGTTTTTACTTCTTTTAATTAAGACCTATGCTTTCTTTTATCATTAGTTAGGGTTTTTCCTCTTTGCTTAATGCTTGCATTGTTTAACTCATTCGATGCATGATTATTGGTTTTGTCGATACGGGCGCGTACGGGGAAGTCTAGATCCGGGGAATTTCTCCCAATATTATATTGGTTGTCGTTAAGCTCCTGCACTTATGAACTGATCATTAGGAATGCTAGGAATTGTATGAACTCGTGATTGGGGAGAAGCCTTCTTGAAAGGTACTTTAGAGAGTGGCATTAACAATGATGATTTGAATGTTGAATTCCTAAAATATATGAGAGTGGATAAGATGAAATTGACCCCCAACAACATATTCATACATAGATTTCATTGAAAGTGTTTATCTTTTGCTTTTTGCCATTGATCAAAACTTCATGCATACATATTTAAATTTCGTCTTTTGCATATAAAATCCAAATATTTCGTCTTTAAGTCTTAGTTAATCAAGAAACCACACAACTAAACTAGGCCGTGAGTCCTTTGGGAAGAACGATACTTGGTCTTACCAGGTTTATTACTTGAATGATTCGGTCATACTTGCCGATTGAAAAACAAGTTTGTGACATCATATTTTGGTGTTCATAAATTTGTCCATCAAGTTTTTGGCGCCGTTGCCGGGGACTCGTGGTTTAACTGGTTAATTTGTGTGATTATTGATTATCTTTGACTTTAAATTTGAATTTCTGTTTTTATTTTTTTTCTGTTTTTATTTTATTTTATTTTATTTTTCTTGTTTTCTGTTTTTATTTTCTGAATCTTATATCTTCTCTTATATCTTTTTGTGCTAACCAAATCTTTTCTAGGGTTTTGTGTTCTTGTGTATGTAGGAGGCAATTCGAACTAGGAGCAAGAAAACAACATAACCTCTGCTTGAAGGTCTAGACGAGAGTAGACGGAGGAGAAGAATCCGAACATCTAGAGAACTTTTCCCTCCTCCGGAAACTCTGTTGCAACCATCACCACAAGGTTCTGACAATAGCACAGAAAATATGGAGAACAATAATATCAGAAGAACTCTTGCTGATTACACCAATATAGCTGGACCTCAGCATTTTAACAGCATAGCTAGACCTAGAGTCAATGCAGCCAATATGGAGGTCAAACCAGCACTGATCCAACTAGTGAAAAGTAATCAATTTAATGGGTTATCTCATGAAAGCCCATATGAGCACCTTACTACATTCAATGAAATTTGCAATACAGTCAAGATTAATGGGGTGCCAGATGAAGCGATCAAACTTAGTTTGTTTCCTTTCTCATTGGGAGGCAATGCTAAGCTTTGGTTGAATTCTTTCCCAGAAGAAAGTTTCACAGAGTGGGAAGCAGTGGTAACAAAGTTTCTAAACAAGTACTTTCCACAATCAAAGGTGACAAAAGGCAAGCAAGAGATATCTTCATTTAAGCAGGGCATGGAAGAACCACTGGGGCATGCATGGGATAGATACAAAAGTCTACTAAGAAAAACACCCACGCATGGCTTTGAAGAACAGGAAGTAGTCTTAACTTTCCTTGGAGGGCTTGGTTCACAAACCAAGATGATGCTGGACGCCTCAGCAGGAGGCAATATTAAATGGAAAACTCCAGAGGAAGCCACAGAAATTATAGAAAACATGGCTACTAGTGATAATGAGCTGCACAGTGAGAGAGGAGCTCCTATGCAACAAAAAGGGGTTCTTCAATTACAAACACATGATGCCTTGCTAGCTCAAAATAAAATTCTAACTCAACAGCTGGAGACTCTGACTAAAACTCTTGCACAATTACCTAAAGAGTTGAAAACTGCGGCACAGGTACAAACCCAGTTGTGCGAATTATGTGGAGGTGATCATATCAATGGTCAATGTGCTTTTCCAGTGGAAGCCGTGGAGGATGTTAATTTCATGGCTAATCAATTTCCATACCGTCAAGGGAATTACAATCAAGGGTGGAAACCACATCCAAGCATTGGTCAAGGACAAACTGGGCAAGCTAATCAATATAATAAGCAGCAGCAGCAACCAACCTTTTGGCAACAGTTATCTATGCTTAATGAAAGGTCAACAAGGTTGGAAGAAACTCTTCAGCAATTCATACAGAAAACTGAATCTTCTCAAAAGAGCACTGAAGCTGCTATAAAGAATTTGGAGATTCAAATGGGTCAGATTACCAAGCAATTGGAAGAAAGGCCAAATAGAAATTTTGGGGCTAATACTGAAGTTAACCCCAGAGAAGAGTGCAAAGTGATAAAGAGTGTGAATGAAGAGATAATTGAGTTAGAAGAAGGAGAAACAGAAGAAAGAAGAGAAATAGAAAGCAAAAATACTTTTCCTTTTCCAATAAATCAAGAGAAACAAATGGACTTCACAGAATTATTCAGAATGGTGGATAATGAAGCACCTTGGGAACAGATTCTACAGAAAATTGCAGTTTACACAAAGTCTGATGAAGAAATCTCTATAAAGAAGAGACTTAGAGATGATGAGGCAAAAGAGTGTATATCTGTTAAGAAAGAGTCATTCCCTCCTAAAGCATCAGATCCAGGCAGTTTTTCTATCCCTTGTACTATAGGGAAGAAAAAGGTAAAGAAAGCTCTCCTTGATTTAGGTTCAAGTGTTAACTTGATACCTTATTCTTTACTGGAGCAAATCGGCAATGATAAAGTGAAACCTGCAAAGGTTAAAATAGTAATGGCTGATGGATCTTCAAAGGAGCCATGCGGGATTGTAGAAGACATTATAGTTTGTGTTGGCAAACTTCAGTTCTTAGCAGACTTTGTGGTGATGAAGATGGAGACCGAGAAGATACCTATCATACTTGGAAGACCGTTTATGAAAACGGCCAGGGCCATCATAGATGTAAATGAAGGTATAGTGGTGCTCCAGGACAGAGAGGAGAGAGTGGTGGTAGATGTCTTCAAAGATGAGATGCAAGCAAAGGAGGAAGAAGCTAGTTATAAAGCTGCATTTCGAGATGCACCCATGACTAGCCGTAAAGATGAAAATCTTGAGGTTTCAGGTAACCATTGTTTGTTGTTTCAGGTACCCAAGGAAGAAGAGATTGGAAGAGGAGAAAAAATTCCTAGTGACTGGAAGAAAAGAAGACTCCAACTTGGCACACCTGTAAGAATCAAGAACAAGTTGTGGGTTGTGAAGGGCTTTAAAGAGAAGGAGATGATAGAGATAGAGTCTCCATATTCTAGAAGGACCAAAACAGTTCAAAGGAAACAGCTGAGGAGTTGGTGGAATGACAACATCAACTATAAAGAGGATGGAACTTGAACTTTATTGGGTCAAGCTAATGACGTTAAAAGAGCGCTTGTTGGGAGGCAACCCAGTGATTTAAAAACTTTTGATTTTGATTTTGGTTTTTTAACTTTTAATCTGTGGACATTATTTTTGTAAATATTTTGTTGGATATAGCATC
>JAHCHA010012459.1:0-25347 GCA_027742795.1 Vigna hirtella | reverse complement strand
CCCCCCAATTCTCTTTTTCCTCATCAGTTTAAATGCTTGAAGCACTGGTTCATCTTCATAGACCTGAAAACAACTAAACCTGTTAAAAAGTTGGTAAATATAAAATCAACCCTTCGACTTTAGCTTTTATTGAAGTTAAATGAAAAGAACTTCTACAAAATTTAATTCCGGATACGTAGATTTTAACTAATGCAGATAGCTCAATTTATTTTATCTTATTATTTTCTACTCTTATAAAACATGTTTATGAAAAAGTTATCCAAACAAGCCTGGGTGTATGGTGATGGTAGAAGGCATAATGGAATGGATTGTAGTTGATATATTGTGACATGTTTTAGTAAGACTTTGTTAGTATATCATAGAGTAATGTTGTAGCAGACGTATACAACATGGAAAGTATAAGCTGAAATTCATAATTTTCCACCATGAATCAGAAATTAAACATAAGACAGTTATCCACCTTTATAATATGATTATGTGTCACCATGGGAAGACCAACTTGAGACAGCTTCTTGGTTCCCCAACTCTCAAACCACTGAAGACCAACACATTCTGCCAACATGTGAATTACAGAAGACTGTGTAATAATATTTTGAATTCGACCTGTACCTAAGTCCACCACAACAGGAACACTCTTCATCTTGTACTTGGAAAGCAGCAAAAGCATGGTCAAAAACGAGTTTGATCTATCCAAAGCGAGAAAGGGGGCCCAGCGGAATGACCCTGAAATGTCATGAACCTGTTTACCAAACAATTAGCAACTTATATAAATGAATTATAACCAATTAAAACAAATCTGTTAGTAGTTTGCATTGATAAGTCCAACACACAACCTTGGTATCCTTATAAAGCTGAGAAGAAGTCAGATCCTCAAAAAAATTTCCTGAAGTTGTCATGGCAGATTCAAGGCCTAAGGTTTCGTGTTCAAAAGCTGAAGTTATTCCATTGACAGCAGCCGAAATAGCAGATCCACTGGATGGACTCCTAGGAGATGTGGGATCAGACTGTCAACAGCATTGATTGTCATATTCAAAGCGTGTGAAAAAAAGAATCCACTAAAATCACTTCGATATCAACAAGGAAACACATCATTTTTCAACTAGTTCATGATCCAATTAAACATTTTCATCCAAGAAACTATCAAATAAGTCTCCTACCCAGAACCGAGAAACAAAATTCACATCACCCCACCAGAATATTTAAATAATATTAAACATGATACTTGCACTAGACTCAATTAAACGGTCCTTTTAGCATGTTCTTGCTTCCTCTTCCAAATTTCTCACTTCTGAGCTTTCCTAAATTAGATCCACAAATATGTTATTTACACATCGTTTTTCTTACGGCAACTTTTTTCTGTTGGTGGGGAGAAGCAGAAGGTTAGTAGATAACTAATTAATCAAATTGACATACCAACCTGATGCAGAATCCATACAACAATTCCAGCAAACTCGACTATTCCTATGTATCTGTCGATCCAACTAGCATCTTCAGGTGCATCTACATCCACCACAGGTGCACTGAGAATGTTGTGTTGTGCAAGCAATTTCACTGCTTCTGCTAGAGTGGTATCTGATTTTATCTCAACTTCTGAAGACACAAAATTATGAACCAAAAAGAGTTACATTTTGTGTAGAATTACAATCTTTTCTCTTCCTGTCAGTTGATCCAAAACACTCTGTGTTCATCAGTGCAAAACATTTGCGTAGCTTATATCAAATACTAGAGATTAATTTTTCATGTGGGTATAATGATTATACTATAATCAAAATCTCTTTTTTAATCCCTAAGAATCAAGGTTTTAAAAATTATAACTGCGAGTAAAGTATAAAAAAAACTACAGACAAATACAATTGATGTAGTCACAATTACTTCCAAAATATCTTATCAGGCAAAATCCCAGTCATCCTTTTCCTAAACTTGGTAAAAATTGATAACTGAAGTGATGTGAGTTGAATGAGTACCTTGATTTGAAGGAGGTAGAGGAAAGGCAGAGACAGGGATGCTCTCAAAGCAAGCATTGAGCTTCTCATCAGGACTCAGCTGTGCCTCCTGAACGTCCCATAGATCCTCCACTCTCAACCCCACCTTCGCCTCTGGGCTCCGTGGACTTTCTTCCATTGTCACCATAACTCTCACTCTTTCTCCAACACCAATGCTCAAAAACTAATCTTTACACATCCCCATAAATAGCTCAACAGAAGAAAACATAATCTACTACCACTTCACAAGCTACTTCCCATACACCGAAGATATCCACCGCATGATTTGAAAAGTTGGAATGTAACATCCCAATTATATACGTCATGCATATATAATAAAGACGTCATCATGCATAATATAGGAAAGCAGTCAAGAGTTAATTAAGGATTACAGTCATCCTTAGAATAGTGCGAAATTTCCGACTAGAGTATTAGAATTTCTCCCTAGAAATTACGGAGAATTTAAAACTTTAAATACACAAAAGTTCTTCGGACATAATACGAGGTCATGGAATAAGAACGAGCAATTCTAAGCTGCAGCACTGCCGTCTCCATCAAGAGCTGTTCCCAAAGTATCCTCCCCGCCATCTGCTCCCATCCAAGTGGATGATCATCGCCAAAGAAACATACACAAGCAATACAAACAAGCAAGGGTGAGCTAGATATAAAAAGCATGTTATACAACTTCACACGACATGCGAAATTCATCCAAACATGGTAAACTGACATCACAAGACTTGTTACTTTATACCCCGACTTGTTGCTTTATAGACCGACTCGTCCGGACTAGAATGATTACCGAGCTATGGCGGGTCTTGCACTCGTGGTGGCTTTATGAAACTTGGGCACTACCGCCCTGGCACTACCGCCTGGTGAAACTTGGGCACTACCGCCCGGTGGAACTTTGGGC
This sequence comes from Vigna hirtella, assembly GCA_027742795.1. Classification (NCBI taxonomy): domain Eukaryota; kingdom Viridiplantae; phylum Streptophyta; class Magnoliopsida; order Fabales; family Fabaceae; genus Vigna; species Vigna hirtella. The sequence continues at coordinate 22,455 of JAHCHA010012459.1, read as the reverse complement.
ACTACCGCCCGGCCACAGTCACGAGGTTAATCCGTTATCACTCACCTTGGATCATATGGAAGCACCCAAGACTAGGACCTCCTGCTACTCCTCACCACATGGTTCAATCCTCTCTACATGAGAAGAAAGACCATTGGAGTTTCAGGATGACCCCCAAAGCTGAGCTACCATGAAATCATTCTATACAACCCCAAAACACCACCATGTATCCTCTCCTTGAGGATCATGGAATTACGTCCATGAATCATACTTTTACTTTGAACCTTAACCCAAGTCATGAATAACCAGAAATTATCACAGTAAATCCAACATATCTCATACATTCACATAAATCACATCACAGTATATATATTCCAAACATTTGGCACATAATTCAATTCAAGAGGAAATGAACTTAAAACCCAACACCATTTGCAGAATACTATTTGGACTAACACTATTCACCGAACGACATTGGACGAACGCTATTTACCAAACACTATAAGGCCGAACACTATTTGGACGGACGCTATAAGATCCTACGATATCAGGCCGAACGCTATTTCACCGAACACCATATGGACCGAACACTTTTAGAACGAACGCTATGAGATCAAACCATACTAGGCCGAACGCTCAAGAACGAACACCATGTTGGATTCAACACTACTGAGCCGAACGCTAAGATCAATTACCTAGGCCGAACGCTAAACCATTGGACACCATATTGAATTCATCACTGTTTGGACGAGCGCTCAAAGATCAAACATCATCAAGACCGAACGCTTACAATCTAAACCTCAGAATACCTAATCCAGATCGAACGCTATAAATCACAAATCACATAATAATACCGAACGCTCAAGATTCAAAACTAAGAATCCATATTAAGGGCGAACGACTGCAATCACTAATACCCAATACCGAACGCTCAAGATCACTTCTTGTAAATACCAATTTAGGGACGAATGCTTACAATCCCTAGTTCACTAAGATCGAACGCTACAAGCCGAGCACCATATTAGATTGAACACTATTTGGCCGAACGCTAAAACCGAGCATCACACTGGATTAAACACTATTCGACCGAACGCTAAAACTGAACACCTCACTAAAATCGGATACTGTCTGAACGAACGTTTAAGATCAATCTCTTAGACTCGATACTAAAACACCAAACGTTATTAAACCGAACATTATTTTGCTGAACACTATTTGAACGAACACTAAGATTGAACACTTATACTTAACTGTTTCGACGAACGTTCAAAAATTAAACCTCATCAAAACCGAACGATACCTATGACGAATATTAAACATCCTCAACACTATCAGGCCGAACGCTAAGGTCGCAATCCACTTAACCGAACACTATTTGGACGGACGTTTAGAGTCTTGGTTGAACACCTAGATCACTTTGTCGAACACCTAAAATACTGGCCAAACGTCTAGAACTGAGGACGAATGATTTCAACTGAACCGAACGGTACTAAATCAAAACCGGACCGAACGCTACTAAATCCATTCTGACCGTTCGGTACTAAATCAACTCCTGGGAATACTAATTCGATCCGAACGCTACAATTTCTAATACACCAATACCGAACGCTCAAGATCACTTCCAGAGAATTCTAATTTAAGAACGAACGCCTACAACTACTATTACACTAATTCCGAACGCTCGAGATTGAAACCTAAATATATCAATTTAAGGTCGAACGCTCAAGATTACCAGCTGAGATCACCAAATTAAACCGAACGCTATTATCACTAGTACATCAAAACCGACCGTTTAAGATCCAAACCTAAGAATATCAGATTGATACCGAACGCCCATGATTGAAACCTAAGAATACCACATCAAGACCGAACGCTTACTAATACGCTCAAAACCGAACGTGCAAGGCTCTCACCTAAGAATATTAAATTTAAGGCCGAACGCTATACGGGCGAACGCTCGTTCTATTTTGGCCGACCACTATTGGTCGAGCACAATTGACGTACGCTCGTTCTGCAGAATTCTGCAGAAACGCAGCAGATTTCCAGATTTCCCAGAAACCCCATTTTTCATTCCCTTCTTCCCAGATTTGCATCAAACACAATAAATTTCAACAATCAAACAAAAAGATCTAACTCCCCTTACCTCTTGAAGACTTCCTTAGTGAATCTTGAATCTATCTTCTCCAAGACTTGCAGTACCAAGGCCTCCTTGCAACTCCAGCAGCTCTCAACTTCACCTCTCTCACGGATCTTGCAGCAAAGCTTTCCACTCCTCCAGAAATTCAGAACCCAGCACCCCCTTGAATCCATGGGTTCTTCTCTTAAAGGGAAAGAAGAACCGTGCACTGGTGCCAGCTGGACGAACCTCAGCCGTCCCCCTTTTTCCTCAGTGCAGTGTCCACTTAAGAAGGTGATGATGGTGGTTCCCTTGGTGGCCGAAACACTTCAAAGTGGAGAGGCCCACCTTCCATCAGCTGCTGCCCACTTAAAGCCCCTACCCCACCACTGACATTAAAACGAACGTGCAGGTCCTTACATTCTCCCCAACAACAAAAATTTTCGTTCTCGAAAATTAGGCTTATCAGAACAAGTGGGGGTAAGTTTCTCTCATCTTGTCCTCTAACTCCCAGGTAGAGTCGCCCGTTCTACTGTTTCAGATAACTTTGACAAGTCTGACAGTTCTTCCTCTAAGTTGTTTGTTTTGACTCTCCTCAATCCTTATTGGTTGTACTTCAATTGACAAATCTTCTCTGACTTGCACATCGTCAACTTCAAGCACATGAGCAGGATCGGACATGTATTTTCTCAATTGAGATACATGGAACACTGGATGCAAGTTTGCTAACTGAGGTGGCATGGCTATCTCATAAGCTACTGGTCCTATACGTCGTAGGATCTGGTAAGGACCAAGATATCTAGGAGATAGTTTCCTAGAACGAATGACTCTTCCTACACCGGTAGTAGGAGTCACTCGGAGGAACACATGATCCCCAACTGCAAATTCTAACGGCTTGCGCCTCCGATCAGCATAGGACTTCTGCCTATTCTGAGATGCCCGCATCCTCTCTTGTATAAGCTTCACCTTCTCTGTAGTCTGCTGGACTATCTCTGGTCCCGTCAAAACTGCTTCTCCATCCTGAAACCAACAAAGAGGTGTTCTGCAGCGCCTCCCATATAACGCTTCAAACGGTGCCATGCCGATACTAGCCTGGTAGCTGTTGTTGTAAGTGAACTCAATCAGTGGAAATATCTCATCCCATACCCCTAGGTGATCCAAAATGCAAGTCCTCAACAAATCTTCAAGCGATTGGATCGTCCGCTCAGACTGGCCATCCGTTTGGGGATGATAAGCCGAGCTCATCTGTAGTCTGCTTCCCATCTCACTCTGAAGGGTTTGCCAAAACCTGGATGTGAACCTCGGGTCCCTATCTGATACAATACTCGAAGGCACCCCATGTAACCTTACTATCTCCTTAACATACAGTTGCGCCAACTTTGTCATAGACATTCTTAAATCAATTGCCAAGAAGTGGGCACTCTTGGTCAATCGGTCCACTATTACCCATATTGCATCATGTCTTCGGACAGTGCGTGGCAAATGGGTAACAAAGTCCATAGCGATGCTATCCCATTTCCACTCTGGAATCTCTAATGGTTGCAACAAACCTCCCGGTCTCTAATGCTCTATCTTAGCCTTCTGACACGTTAAACAAGAGGCAACAAACTGAGCTACATCTCTCTTTATACCGGACCACCAAAAAGACTCCTTGAGGTCTTGATACATTTTAGTCATGCCAGGATGCATGCTAAAACGGCTTTTATGACCCTCCTCAAGGATTAACTTCTTCATTTCTGAATTGCTAGGGATACAGACTCTGCCTTTGAACCTTAAGATACCATCAGCCCCCAAGGCAAAATCTTTTCCTTGTTCAATCCCAATCAAACTGGATGACGTTTGGAGCTCAACATCCTTCGACTGCTCTTCTTTAATACGCTTCAACAAGTCATTGGACACCACCAAATTACTGCATCTGATGCTGTCAGCTTCAAATTCTACATGCAACCTCAAATCTCTGAAGCTTTTTACCAACTCTAGCTCTCTGACCATTAAGGCTGAAATATGCACTGACTTCCTGCTCAATGCATCCGCCACCACATTAGCCTTCCCGGGGTGATAAAGGAGATCAAAGTCAAAATCTTTAAGAAACTCCATCCATCGCCTTTGCCTCATATTAAGCTCCTTCTGATCAAAGAGGTATTTCAGGCTCTTATGATCACTGAACACCTGAAATTGCGCGCCATACAGGTAGTGTCTCCAAATCTTCAAAGCAAATACCACAGCTGCCAACTCCAAGTCATGAGTGGGATAATTCTTCTCATGAACCTTGAGTTGTCTTGATGCATATGCCACTACCTTCTTCTCCTGCATCAGTACACACCCTAATCCCTGATGAGAGACATCACAAAAAACCTCAAAAGGTTTACCTGTGTCAGGGATAACCAAAACTGGTGCACTAGTCAACCTGTTCTTTAGCTCTTGGAAGCTCGTCTCACAACGATCTGTCCAAACAAAAGGTTGATCCTTCCTAGTCAGTTGCGTCAACGGCGCCACAATCCGGGAAAAACCCTCAATAAAACGGCGATAGTAGCCCGTTAGACCCACAAAGCTCCTGACTTCTGTAACAGTCTTAGGTCTCTCCCACTGAAGCACTGCTTGCACCTTAGCGGGATCAACAGAAATTCCTCCAGCTGAAATCACATGTCCAAGAAAAGGAACCTCTTTCATCCAAAACTCACACTTGGACAGCTTGGCGTACAATTTCTTTCGCTCAGCACTTCAAGCACTGCCCTAAGGTGATCTTCATGTTCTTCCCGAGTTTTAGAATAGACAAGTATGTCATCTATAAACACCACCACGAACTTGTCCAAGAAGGGTCTAAAAATTCGATTCATATAGTCCATGAATATGGCTGGAGCATTAGTCACACCAAAAGGCATAACCACATACTCATAGTGACCATACCTGGACCTGAATGCCGTCTTCTGCACATCATCTGCTTTCACTAAAATTTGATGGTAACCTGACCTCAAATCAATCTTGGAGAATACCGTAGCTCCGTGTAATTGATCCATCAGATCATCGATCCTCGGCAATGGATACTTGTTCTTGATTGTCAACTTATTCAGCTGTCGATAGTCAACGCACAACCTTGAGCTACCATCCTTCTTCCTTACTAGCAACACTGGCGCACCCTACGGCGAAGCACTCGGCCGGATAAACTGTTTCTCTAACAGCTCTTCAATTTGCTTCTTCAACTCAGCCAGCTCAGCTGGAGCCATCCGATAAGGGGCTATGGATACTGGTCCTGCTCCTGAGACCAGATCAATAGAGAACTCCACTTCACGTGGAGGAGGTAAACCAGGAACTTCTTCAGGGAAAACATCCATGAAGTCATTCACAACCAGAAGGTCTACACTCTGGTTCCTAAGCGCTAAAGAGTTTAAATTACAAGTCCCGTCCATATGAAACATGATTAGGAAGCAGTTGGCACCCTCGAAGATGTCTTGCCTCAACACACTGAGTGATAACGACATGTCTTCATCTTCTTTGGGGAATATTAGCTTCTTACCACTGCAATCTAAAAGAATACGATTGGCTGCTAACCAATCCATTCCCAGAATTACCTCTAGCCCCTGCAGAGGTAAGCAAATAAGGTTCACTCTGAACCTGCGCCCCTCTACCTCAATAGGACTTCTGGAGCACACATTAGATGTCCTGACTAACCCAGCTGCTGGTGTAGACACCACCAGATCACACGGAAGCTCTCTGACAACTAAACCAAGCCTCTCCACACAAGCCTTAGACACAAAAGAATGTGTCGCCCCCGAATCAAACAACGTCACACACGAAGCTCCAAATAACAAGCAACTGCTGACAATTAAATTACCTGCACTGGTCGCCTCAGCCCCAGTCAACGCATAGACTCTACCGGCTGCCTGAGGTCTATGCCCACCCCTCTGAATAGATCTGCCAGCCTGGCGTGGTTGTGGTCCTACCCTCCTAGTAGTAGGACAGTCTCTGGCATAGTGTCCCTCTTGCCTGCAGATATTACACCTCCTATACCCTTCTAACTGAGGGCAAGAAATCTGGAGGTGTGGTCCACCACACTTGAAGCATCTAACGGAACTGGAAAAACTGGATTGCCCCGATGACTGAGAGGAAGAACCCCTGGACCCGGAGTAAGAGGGTCTAGAGAAAGGGGTCTTTCTAGAACTGGAGCCTCCCCGGGATATCACAGGTCCACCAACCCTAAGTGGTTGGTTCTGCTGTCTCTACGGTCCCTCTGGTTCTCCCTTAGTCTTTTCCATATCACGGGCCATCTCTACCAAAGCGGAGAATTCTCTAATGCGCAATCCTTTCACCAGTAACTTTATATCCTTTCTCAAGCCATTCTCAAACTTGCGACACTGCCATTCTTCATTTATTGACATGGTGTTGAAGCGAAGCAGGTGTTTAAAACGATCTGCATACTCCGATACCGATCTGTTGCCCTGAGTCAACTCAAGAAACTCTACCTCCTTAGCAAACCTGACACTATCTGGGAAGTATTCAGTGTAGAATTTAGTTCTGAACAACTCCCAAGTGATAGGAGTCCTGTTCCTCTCCAAGATCGTCTTCACACTGTTCCACCAATGTCCAGCTTCTCTTGTCAGCAAGTACTGGGTGTAGGCCAGCTTCTCCTCAGCTGAATGGTTTAGCAGAGAGGATGAACAGGACATTGATTGAAAGAGTTAGGTGTATACTTTCTGAAGAAAAAAATTGCCTAAGCGTTTCTGGGGTGAGGCATTGCTTATAGCAGTGCATGTTATTAATCTAAGTGTTGCAGTTGCTTTAAACTCTGAGGTGCCAGACAAGATTTGATTTGACAAGAATGTTACTTATGATCATTTGTGTATCTTCGGTTGTAAAACATTTGTTTATGTTCCAAAGGATGAAAGATCCAAATTCGATGTGAAGACAAGGCAATGCATCTTTATTGGTTTTGGTCAGGATGAATTTGGCTACAGGTTATATGACCTCGTTGAAAAGAAAGTTATTAGAAGTCGTGATGTTCAATTCATGGAAGATCAAACCATTGAAGATATTGATAAGATGTGAAGTTTACACCTAAGGAAGATGGTAATGTGGCTGATGTCGATCCAATTCGGTTGTCTATTAATGATTTGGATATTGATGTTCATGATGACGGGCAACATGGTGATACTGATAATCAGTAGGTTGGAGATGACTTGAATGTTCCTATTGATAATGTTCATGAAGAGGAACATGATGTGTCATAAGATGAGAGTCTTGGTGATGTACCTGAGCTACCTCAAGCTCAACCCAAAAGATCTGACAGGCCAAAACAACCTTCTAAGAAGTACTCTACCAATGAGTATGTGATATTGACTAATGAGGGAGAACCTGAATGTTATGACGAGACCATTAAGAGTGAAGAAAAGAAAAAATGGTTGGATGCAATGTAGGATGAGATGAAATCTCTGAATGATAATCACACTTATGACTTGGTGAAGTTGCCTAAGGGTAAGAGAGCCTTAGAGAACAGGTGGATTTTCAGGGTGAAGCAAGAGAACAATTCTACGTCTACCAGATATAAAGCCATGTTAGTGGTGAAAGGCTTCAGAAAAAGAAAGGGTATTGACTTCAATGAGATTTTCTCACCTCTGGTGAGGATGACATCCATCAGAACTGTGCTAAGTTTAGCTGCAAGTCTAGATTTGGAGGTTGAGTAGATGGATGTGAAGACAACTTTCTTTCATGGTGATTTGGAGGAAGAGATTTACATGAAGCATCCTGTTGATTTTCTTGTTGAAGGCAAAGAAGACTATGTGTGTAGGCTACGAAAAGCATGTATAGTTTGAAGCAAGCTCCAAGGCAATGGTATAAGAAGTTTGAGTTTGTTATGTGTGAGCAAGGTTATAAGAAGACTACTTCTAACCATTGTGTTTTTGTTAGGAAATTCTCTGAGAATGATTTCATTATCCTGTTGTTGTATGTTGATGACATGCTTCTTGTTGGAAGAGATGTATCCAAAATTGACAAGTTGAAGAAGCAAATGGGTGAGTCATTTGCCATGAAAGACATGGGAGCTGCTAAGAAGATTCTTGGTATAAGTATCACTCGTGATAGAAAAGATAATAAACTTTGGCTATCACAAGAGCACTGCATTCAGAAAGTGTTGCAAAGATTTCAAATGGAAAATGCTAAAGTTGTAAGTACTCCTCTTGCTACTCGTTTTAAGTTGAGTGTTAAACAAAGTCCTTCAAATGAAGTTGAGAAGATAGATATGAGCAAAGTTCCTTATGCTTCTGCGGTGGGTAGTTTAATGTATGTAATGGTATGTACAAGGCCTGATATTGCACATGTTGTTGGTATAGTCAGTCGATTTCTGTCAAATCCAGGCAGAGAGCATTGAAATGTTGTAAAATGGATTTTGAGGAATCTTCGTGGTACTAGTGGTTTGAGGATTTGTTTTGGATGTGATAAGCCTACTTTGGTGGGTTACTCAGATTCAGGTATGGGTGGAGACATTGATTCCAGAAAGTTCACTTCAGACTATTTGATTCAGTTTGCACGGGAAGCCTTGGCTTGTCAATCAAAGTTGCAAAAGTGTGTAGCGTTGTCTACTACTGAGACAAAATTCATTGCACTTACTGAAGCGTGTAAGGAGTTGTTATGGGTGAAGAAATTCTTGCAGGAGCTTGGTTTTGTGCAAGGTAAATACTTGTTGTATTGTGACAGTCAAAGTGTTATTCATCTTGGTAAGAATCCAACTTTTTATTCTAAATCCAAACATATTGATGTGAGGTATCATTGGATACGTGATATTTTGGATGCTACGTTGTTGAAATTAGCTAAAGTTCATACAGATGATAATGGTGCTGATATGATGACCAAGGCATTGCCAAGAGAAAAGTTTGAAGTTTGTTTTGAGATCGCCAGTTTGGCAGATATCTCCACATAGTCGTGAGGGGGAGATTTGTTTGGTTATTGGACTCCCTTCCTATGTGGAGAATATGCCCAAATAATGTGGACCAGTATGTCTCACTAGGTTAAGTGGAAATGTGTCAGATTAGTAGGGCACATTAGAGTCATTTGAAGAGAGGAAAACACCAAGTGAGAGAAAAAGGAAGAGAGAAAGTCTTTCCCGCATAACCCTAAACCTGCACTGGTGTTTTCGTCGTTGTGAAGTCATTCACAATTGGATCGGACTGATTTATGGAAGTGGTGTAAGATTGTGTAGTGTCAAAAAGTGTCAATTCTGAGTCACAGAAGTCATAACCACATTAAGGGTACCTATCAACTGGTATTCAGAGCCACTTTCTTGGTCCTGTGGAAGCAGGGTGGAGCATGGTGAATATAAGAATGGAATCCAGATTAGATGTGGTGGAAAAGATGATGCAAAAATTCATGCAAGAGGGCTCACCATGGTGATAGAAATGATGTCTTGCAGTGCAAAAAAAAGGGTGAAACTGTTTCCGTGATTAATGCAGGCAATGGGTCACAATGGGAGGAAGAGAAAAGTACGACATTGTCTTCCTCAAAATGGAGAAAACTGGATATCTCTGTGTTTTTGCAAGACAGGAGGCATATGGTTGGACTAATAGATTGGAAAGATATTTCCAATTGAAAGAAGTGAGTGAGGAGGAAAGAATGCAAGCAATCATAGTTGCTTTAGAAGGGAAAGCCTTAAATTGGTTTCAGTGGGAAATCTGCAATCCAAATCCTATGTGGGAAGCATTCAAGGTGGCTGTTGTATGCAGGTATTTACCAACGATCTTTCAAAACCCCTTTGAAATTCTGATTGGCTTGCGACAAACATGTTTAGTGGAAGATTATATTGAGCAATTTGAACAATGTTAGGTTCTTGAAGGGGATTCAACAAGATTCCTTGGTGGGCATCTTCTTGAATGGGTTGAAGGAGGATATCAAGGCTAAGGTTAAGTTGTCTGAACCCAGAAATCTAGCTGAGTTAATGATGAAGGCTCAAAAAGTGGAAGAAAAGGTTAGAGTAACATCAAAAGGAGGATCTCCCACTGTTCATCACAACAATAATGCCTATAAATCGTTTTCTGGTGACTGGAAGTTATTCAAAAGAAGGGGGAAATTCGATGGGTGTTAATAATTCTAGCCAAGGGAGAGGGGAGAGCAATGAATCTTCGAGTACCTTGAGTAGTGCTCCTATAATGAACTGACAAAGAGTGGTGCCTTTCTGGAAATTGTCACAAGAAGAATTGCAAGATAAGATCAAGAGGGGATTATGTTTCAGGTGTTGTTAGGGTATAAGGTGGGAGGTAATAAGAAGGAGAAGAAAGGTAGGAGGGAAGTGAGGCTGAACGGTGGAAGGCATGGAGAGGTAAGGCCAAACGGTGGACAAGGGGGAAGGGTCAGACCGAACAGTGGACAAAGGGGAGCGATCAGGCCGAACGGTGGACAACGGGGAGCGACCAGGCCGAACGGTGGTTGTTAGGGTATAAGGTGGGAGGTAATGAGAAGGAGAAGAAAGGTAGGAGGGAAGTGAGGTCGAACGGTATTGACTGTAAAGGCCGAACGGTGGAAGGCATGGAGAGGTAAGGTCGAACGGTGGACAAGGGGGAACGGTCAGACCGAACGGTGGACAAAGGGGAGCGATCAGGCCGAACGGTGGACAACGGGGAGCGACCAGGCCGAACGGTGGGAAGCAGGGAAGGTCGTGAGCCGAACGGTTGAAGAATCACCATCTTAACTGCGCAACGGTTAGGGTGGGCGAGAGCTAATTACAATAAAAGGAGCCACAATAGGAGAGAATATTCAGTATAAGTTAATTAGAGTAAATAAATATATATCCTAGGGAAATATTCAATATAAGGTATTTATAATTAAGGATATATGCTAGGATAATATACGGGGGATATTTATATTAAATATAGAGATATTTATATTAAATGCAGATATATTCTAGGGAAATATTTAGTAAGAGATGGGGCGGGAAATAATTAGTATAAATAAAGCTAGAGTCTAGGGTTAAGGGTATGCTTTTGATTATTGAGTTTGGTTGACAGGCGACTATGCGTCCTGTGAGGGAGGTTATGCTCCCAAGTAATTGAAGGAGGTTATGCTCCCAATTATTGTTTACTTTTGTTTATTCAGATATTACCATCAATAAAAGAGATTCATTCGTCCATTATCATTCATTCTTTAGCTATATTGCCTATTGGGTTCCTGGATCGTTGTGTATCGACCTCAGGTACGTAACAGGTGTGATGAGAAGTTTGGCCCTAATCATGTGTAGAAATAAACAACTACCCATGCTGCTTATGTTTGAGGAGGAACTGTCTGGAATAGGTGACTTACAGAACAACACTCATAATCAAGAGGAAGTGGAGGAAGAAGCATGTCACGTTTTGCAATTATCTCAATGTACCATGGTTGGGCTTACTACTAAGAAGTTGTGGAAACTTTGGGGGACAATTGGAAGCAAGCATGTGGTGGTTTTGTTGGACTGTGGAGCCTCACAATTTCATTTCAGAGGACCTGATAACAAAATGTGGGCTACAACAGGATGCAACTCTTCCATATGTGGTATAGGTGGGGGATGGACACAAGATGCATTGTCAAGGGTTCATTCTTGAATTACAGGGCTTGAAAATTCAATTAGAAAAATTTCTGTCTTCACCTTAGGGGTGCTAATATTGTTTTGGGGTTGGAATGGTTAGCAACTCTTTGGGAGGTAAGGGCTGATTTTGGAAATTTTAGACTTACAAGGGGTAAAGGAGCACATCCTTGTGGGTGATCCCACACTATCCAAATCAGAATCTTCCTTGAAAACGTTGTTGCATGACTTTAAGCAAGAAGGATCATGTTTGTGATTAAATGGGGCCAGGAGAAGGAAGTAGCCTGTAGAATTGTTCCTGCAGAAATTCTGACAATTTAGAGATGAATGAAGAAGTTTTTCATGATCCAGTTGGGCTACCTCCTAACCGCCTTTATGATCATGCTATACATCTTCAAGAGGGAGCTTCTATTCCTAATCTTAGGTCGTACAAGTACTCCTATCAACAAAAGAATGAAATCAAACAGTTAGTTCAAGAGATGCTGCAAGCGGGAATCATTAGGCCTAGCATCAGTCCTTATTCGAGCCCAATCATATTGGTAAAAAAGAAGGATAGAAGATGGAGGTTTTGTGTGAATTATCGGACTCTTAATAAAATAACCATCCCAAACAAATCCCTTATTCCTATAATAAAAGAGTTGTTGGATGGGGCAACTACATTTTCAAAGTTGGATTTAAAATCAGGATATCATCAAATTCTCATACGAGACGGGGACATTGAGAAGATTGCTTTTTGAACTCATGATGGCCATTATGAGTTTTTAGTTATGCCCTTTGGGTTGACTAATGCTCCAGCCACCTTTTAGGCTTTGATGAATTAGATCCTTAAGCCATTTTTAAGGAAGTTTGTACTTGTCTTCTTTTGACAACATCCTGATTTACAACCCTACTATGGATACCCATGTTGAACATCTAAAGGAAGTCTTAAAGGTGTTGCAACAACATCAATTGAAACTCAACTGAAAGAAGTGTGTTTTTGGCCAACTAAAATTGGAATATCTAGGTCATCTAATTTCCCAAGAAGGTGTGGCTGCAGACCCAAAGAAGGTTGAAGCTATAAGGAGTTGGCCAATTCCAAAAATGTTAAGGCTTTGAGGGGATTTTGGGGGTTCACATTTGTGCAAGGGTTTGGCAAGATTGCCAAACACAATTATTGACCAAAGATGGGTTTCGGTGGTATGTAGAGGCTAAACATGTTTTTGACACTCTTAAAGGTGATGTTTCTCAACTGCCAGGGTTGGTAGTACCAGGTTTTTCAAAATCTTTCACCTTGGAAACAGATGCATCTAGTATAGGATTGGGGGCTTTGTTGTTACAGGAGGGTAGGCCCCCAACATAGTGGTTGCCATAGGCTGAATTTTGGTTTAATACCAACTATAGTGCCTCTACAAAGATGTCCCCCATCAAAGCTCTCTATGGATGTGACCCTCCTTTACTTTTAAAGGGCACTACTATTCCACTAAGGTACAAAGTGTTAATCCACTCCAACAAGAATGGAATGACCTATTGTAGGAGTTTAAAGGGAATCTTTGCAAAGTCCAGGAGCATAATCGCGTGCAGGCTAATAAGCATTTGCGAGTGGTGATTGGGTTTATCTTAAATTGCAGCCTTATAGATTGAGATCTTTAGCACGCAGACCCAGTGAAAAACTCAACCACAGTCTTTAATCGAAGGCCACCCATGTTTAAAAATCCTTTGATATCAGAGTTTGTTTAAAACCTAGATAGATCCGTAAAAAAGATGAATCCACCCCTTTGGATTGTGATACCAAATGATGTGAACCACATTTACAAAGGGTTGATTGAGGATCTTTAGGGTTAGAACCTTGAAGAAAATTTCAAAACTTAATAAATATGGAGAACCGAATTTTCAAAACATCAATATCTCGAGCTACAAAACTTTGATTGGGGTGTTTCCAAAATTAGGTGAAAACTCACGTTCTGAAGTTCAATTTTGGTTCAAGAAACATTTGATTTGGATATGTAAAACACAATTTATGACTACGAGATAAACTGGACAAAATTGAGTTTCTATAATTCGGGAGAAGAAAGAAAAAAACAAAGTGACAGACAAATGGAAGGAAAGAATCACTCTTTCCAAGGGAGACAACACACAAAGAATGGGAAAATCCTTTGATACAACCAAGGGTTGTTGAATCACTCAAGTTCTCACTAAGATAAAAGAGATAAAACTCTAATATTTTTTAAAGAAACTCAATTCATATTCAGTTGATCAAAATGGTTCATCTTATATAGAAAGCTTAAATCATTAGAATTACAAAAATTCATTAATTACATTCCACTTAAGCTAATAATTTTTCCATTAAGCTAATAATCACTAAGTTAATAATATCCCACTAAGCTAATGGCTGATTGTAACTGAAATTGTGGTAACCAAAAGGTCACATAAAAGCATTCAGCTTTGCATCCTTCTGGTCTCCCAAAGGCTGATGACTAAATTGTCAATTGGGCCCTTATTAAAACTTTGAATAAAACCAAACTATAGCCCATTAATTGATTAACCCAAAACATAATTTGGTCAACCAATTTTACAAATGATTGGGCCATTAATTAAACAAACTAATTACTTAAAAACTGCAGCAAAGATGGCACATCCCCATCATTGGTTGGATTCCCATCAGGTTCTATGGCCTTACAAAATTATTGAATGCATGGGGACAATTGCTAACAAGTTGGAACTTCCTGCTCAAAGCAGAATCCATCCAGTCTTCCATGTGTCTCTCCTCAAGCGTCTAGTCCAACCAACCACTCCAGTCCAGGCCCTACCATCTACACTCACGGAAGAGTTAATCCTAGACATTTATCCAGAAGCACTATTGGATACACGAATCAATAAAGATGGTGATATGAATGTTTTAATCCCGAGGCAACATCTTCCATCCATTGAAAATAGATGGGAAGCAGCACCTACCATTAGTAAGGTGTTCCCTGCATTTCACCTTAAGGATAAGGTGAAACTTCATGGAAGGGGTATTGATAGGTTTAGTGGCAAGTAGGTGTTATAACCTCCTGAAGTTGTATTGTATAACAGACTATTATATATAGTCTATGTTAGGTTTTTGCAGGGAGTTTATTTTTTGGTTGTTTTGAAAAAGGATGTTAGGAGAGACAGGTCCTCTCGAAAGATCTTGAGTGTTGTACTTGGTTGTTATTTGTTCTTACCACATTGGTAGAACAGTTAGTTCATTCCTAATAATACAAGAACTGTCTTGTAATTCTCAGTAATTCTGGGTACCTATCACAAAGATGTTGGACAATTGAGTGCTTGTTTCATTTGATGTGCTTTAATTTGAACTGATTTTATTTGGGTCCCACGGTGTAAAGTTTATTTGTTGTATTTATGAGATTTGAAAAGAAAGCCACTGTGGCTTCTAACTTATAGGTGAAAGAGGTAATATAATTGATTATATTAGACATACAATCGATTATATTGTATGCATGGTTGATTATGTTGCCAAAATATTATGTTTTGTGAAGTATTATTTTCTTACATAACTGATTATGGATTTGTCTTTCTTTTTTTTATTATAATAATAATAGATAATTACTAATAAACAATAGTCAATAAAATTATGAGTATCAACAAAATCATCTTATCCACTTATTCCTATTCGCTTTGAACTCATCCAAATGATCTGACCTTCCATTTATATCTAGTCCTTTATTTTGTTTTCCACTTGCCTTCCATTCATTCTATCCAAACAAAGTGTTAGTGTTGTTGGAGATTTGCCTTATAAAAAGTATTACATGTATCTAGTTTAGATGCTTTATGAGGGGGGAATTATTCATAGGTTTAACTTATGTTATGGTTTATCCTCTCTTTTTCTCTTTTCCTCTTTTCCTCTTTTCGTTATTATTCTATTTTACATGTGCCTGGCGATTATTCTGTTATTGCTATGATCTTTCAAAAGTTTATAATTTCTTCAACCTCTAGACGTGGCTTGTGATGATTCCTTTTATTTTCTTTTTTGATAAAGAAATAATTTATTAAGAAAGAAATGAGATGCAAATGCAAGAAGATAAGGTATCATCAAAAACTAATCCAAGACTAGAAGAAACGTGTAATTTTCCATGCCAATATCCGCGGATCAACCAAAGACAGTCCTCCTAAAAAGACCTTTAGCTGAATACCACAAGAAACCTAAGAAAACAAGTCTATCCCCTATGAACACCAAAAGCATCACTTGACCAGTAGTAGTTTTAGCATTTTTTCCAACCACACACTAAAGACATGTCCTTCAATTTATGTTATGGATTACTGAAACTGCATTGTACTACAGAGTGGTAATTAAGCTAGAAATTTTGAAGGCTTTCTCAATTTTCGGCAAAAGAAAATCAGAGTTTCCTGAGACGACTTTATGAAGTTAATTTTGTTGTTGCTTCCTTGTGCTTTTTTTCCCCATAATATTCATTTGACACTGACCTGTAAATGTTCAGATTTGAAATGCAGGAGAGTTGGACAATTTTATCTAATTGATTTGCTTATTTGGCTTGTTGCTCTGATTTTGGAGGTTCTGCTTACAACAATGCTGCAATGTTACACTTTCAGGTTATGTTCCAATACAGTATTCGACACTCCCCCTTAAAAATTGATGTTTTGTTGGAATCTGTCAGCTCACCAGTTGATCAAGAAAGCACAGCTTGTGATATTGAGATGGATGGTTGATTGAGCAAGCTCTCTGGATTGCATCAGTTTTTTTATCCTGAGTGCAATGTTAAAGTTTTCACATTAAATTTTTGGTTCATTAGGATGCATGTTTCTGTGAAAGCTTCAATAATTTATAGAGGATTCAGAAGATTGACGCGCACCACACGTACCGAGACACAGTTGTAATAACCATACCTAAATTGTGATCTGTAAATGAAATTTCTTCTGCCCAGATGGGTGAGTTGTGCATACGCAATAATGTTATTATCTTGTGTCTGGTTGGTTAATTCTATACTACTGGTAGCCTCATCGTTGTATTTTGATCGAGTTATTCCTGAGTCAAGCAGTGTACGGTATAGCATATGAAATGTACAGTCTATTTTAAATTTAAAGTCGAATTCACTACACCAGTCAGGTTATTTGCCAGACTTCTGCCATCTTACACTTAAAAGCACTGATACTTTAAATCGATCATCGTGATGATATTTGATTGATTGAGGCATGTTGGCCACTCATCAAATTCTTTGGAATACTTCTAACCTTTAAATTTTAGTAGACGTTTGTTATTATCAGAATTAGATAACTAGGACATTAAAACATTAATCTATTACTATTAATGATTAAGACACATGGTATTATAAGGTTTATTTTCTCTAAATTTATATCTATTAAATATTTCTTTAGCCAAGTGTAACAACCTTAAACAGAAAACGAAATAGGAAAGAGGGAAAGTTCAATAATCTTCGTATATTCGATATAGTTTTTAGAATTTGATTTAATCATATTCGGAATTGTTTCATTTGACTTATCTTTCGTAGTGTTTACAGTCATGTTTCCTAAATCTTACTTGAAAAGGAATAAATTAGTTACGCAGTGCCAGAGTAATATTTCTTTTCTGAATTCACACATATTCTGCTTCACACATTTAGATAATTAGAAAACATGGTTCAGTTAAGATGAGATGTAGTGTATGTAGTCTATGTAGATACCTGATAAACGGGGCATATTCTTCCGTATTTGTGGACGTGATCATAAAATACCATGTCTGCTTTGTTTTCTGCAATCCTTCGCATTGGAACTTCAAATGCTCCCAACCTGACCAAGCGTTAGATGAGTCTCCAAGGGGATCACGAGCTGAAAAGATTAACCATGGTTGTTGCTTTCTATCAACTGTTGCAATAACATGCTCAATTATTTGTATTCTTCTGTTCCTTCATTTTAATCATGCTCACTCTGCTATACAGGAACAGAAAAATGCCATAATCTGCTGCATAACTACATATTTCCAAATTTTATCTTTGGTTATTATTATTATTATTTTTTTTTATAAAAAGTGATCCTAATTGAATAGTGGGTTAACGTTCTTATTGAGCTTAGAAGTGTATTTTTTCATTTTGTTTTTTTATATTGATTTGTAGTTGTTTTTGGAAATATCAATCATGACAATGTATAAATGTTTCTATTCGATTGTTGTTACTTACGCTTGATATTGAAACCGTGTTATTTACATGTGTAAATTTTCAATTTTGAATATTAAAATTAATTTAATACTATTGATTAATAATAGATTAATGTTGATATTTAAAACTGAAATTTAAAATTTAGGAATAGTAAAAGTTTGAAGCACAAATTAATTATTTTAGTTCTACAACTGACTTAATTATTAAGTCAATATTTGCTTATAGTTTTAGAGATTAAGTTATAGATAACTTATAGAATATATTTTAGAAAA
The DNA here is from genome assembly GCA_027742795.1 of Vigna hirtella. NCBI lineage: Eukaryota > Viridiplantae > Streptophyta > Magnoliopsida > Fabales > Fabaceae > Vigna > Vigna hirtella. Next base: position 4,422 of record JAHCHA010012459.1, on the reverse strand, counting down.
ATTATACGAACAAAATGTAGTTTAGATTGATTATAGAAGTAAGATGTATTGTGGTATGTTTGGATGATATTGTATAATTTTGTTGTACTAAATTTCTTTACATTAGGTATTACTCATCATGAAAGTCTAATAATGAATAATGGAAGGAGGTTCATGAAGAGGACTGACACTTAAGGAGGCAAACATAAATAGCTCACAATAACTTTCTCGTCGAGAGCCAACAGAGGTGGCACTTAGTGCTGTAATTCACTGCCAACATTGAGTTTTGCTTATAACCTTTTCCACATACCTCTAAATGAATGGATTTTTTTTTATTAGAAACTAGACTTTTGCATTGGAAATAAGACTTATGGAACTTTAATTTCACTACAAAAGCTTAATTTTTGGACTTTGAGAAACATATATGTATCGTATGAAATATTGAACGAGCGGTTATTGAATAAGGCCGATCGGTCTATCTGTCATTGGTCAAATGATTTGGGTCGTAATTGGGCCTACAGTGCTAATAAGCTACTTCAAATGGTAATTGGGCCAACGCTTAAGTTGTTACTAGGCCAATAGTCCAGTGGATGATAAAATAATTAAAGATATCAGGTTAAAGATATTTGACAAACCAAATCCAAAATATTTGGTTGAAGATATTGATAAAGCCGTTTTTGGGTAACCAACCGGATCTCCAGGTAAGGTTGTTTATATTTGATCTATGAAACAATTATAAATATATTGACAGGGCCAAAAGCCAGGTACAAAAGCCAAGTACGTTCCACTTACATTCTACTGACACTTGATTCACTCTCCAATACTCTCAAATACTCAAACAGTGCCAACCATTCACTGAGTGTTTCATTAAGAGCTAAAGCTCTTCAACAACATGCCTAACTTGAGCATCAGAGTGCCTTTTGCAGGTACATCCTCCCTCGTCAAGAAGGAGACCGATCGGTTCGCATTAATACCGAACGGTCAGTAGCAAGGGATTGAAGGTGACCGAGCGGTCCACACTGAAGACCGAGCGATCCCGGCTGAAGGAAGGTAGGCGATCCAGGCGTTCGGAAGCGGGAAAGACACGTCAGAAGGTTAGTCTCTCGGTCCTGAAAATATCTACCGAAACATTTTGGTGCTCACCGTGCAAGCAGAAGAAGCCCGATGGTAACCACAAGGAGTATGTCAGATCAGCAAAGCACCAGATGATTGATAGAGCAAGTGCAAGGCAAGCACTAACACTGTAGGAGCAAATACAGGCCCAGATGCAAGCACAAGCGCATGCCATATAAGAACAATTGCAGGCGCAAGCGCAAGCTCAACAGGAGATGCAGCAGAAACATGAAGACGAAATAGCGATGCTCAACAGGAGATGCAGCAGAAACATGACCACCATCTGAGCAGTTCTCAGTATCTGATAGAGACCTTTTACATTACTGATCGGTTTGATTGTAATCCTTTTCTTTACCGATCGTTCTTACCGATCGTCACCACTGATCGGTAAGGACTCTTGGACGATCGGCTGTACCGTTCGTCAGGTTCTGTTGACTTCTCGCTACTATTCCTGTTGTCTTCTCACTAACGATCGACTCTACTCTCGGACGATCGGTCGTACCGATCGACCGGTCCTGGTGTCTTCTCACTGTCGACCGTCTCTACTCTCGGACGATCGGTCGTTCCGTTTGACAGGTTCAGTTGTCTGCTCTCTACCGATCGTCTCTATTCTAGGACGATCGGTCTAGGAAGCTGCTCGGTCTGCGTTTTACTTTTCTTAGTTGTTTCTTCTTTTTCCTGTATAAATACTTTGTTTGATTGTAATTTCTGTAACTTTTCAATACAATTCATTTTCAGTTTGTTCTTTCTGGTTTTCTCTTTCTCGTTTCTCTGATCACTCACAGTATCGTCAGCCCATTATGGTCAAACTGACAACGGTAACCCGAACGGAAACCCAAACGGTAACCCGAACAGAAACCCAAACGGTAACCCGAACAGTAACCCGAATGGCAATCGAATGGTAACCGGAACGGTAATCCCAATGGTGGCCCGCACGGCAATCCCGTAGGAGAAGATCCCATCGAGTTACTACCATTCACGACAACAATCATGCAGGCTCCAATGCCCGAGAGAACTCCTCCAGTAATGGAAAAATATGATGGATCCACTGATCCTAATGATCACATCAGGGCCTTCCTCAACTCAATGACGTTTTACACAAGCAGTGACCCAGTTAAATGTCGGGCCTTTTCATTATCACTAATGGTAGAGGCACTGTCGTGGTACAACACTCTTCCTCCCGACACAATAGATTGTTTTGCCACTGTAAAATCCCTCTTTAGGAGCCAGTATGCATCCAGCCGGGTGCAAGACCTAACACCCGCAGAACTCGTCAATACCAAGCAGAGAAGGACAAATCTCTACGAGCCTTCATGAGGAGATATAATGAAACTGCTCGGCAGATCAGGGACATTGGCCACACCTTCATCATCAACAATCTACCCTCTTGCCTGAGAGCGGGATATTTCTCAGAAGATCTATATGTAGAACCTCCCAAAACTATGGAGGAACTCTAGGAGAGGGTGGCAAAATTTATTCGAATACAGGACATAAGGTAGTCGTTGAAGAAGCAGCAACAAGAGGTTGCGGGTGGAAGCAAAAAGGAGGGAAAACAACCATTCCACGACAACGGAGACCATCCCCAAAAAAGTTTCCCTCGCGCTCCCCCGTTCAACCACTATACGGCCCTTAATGCACCCCTAACAAAGGTTCTAGAAGAAGCCCTTACCGCTGATTTGATCACACTCCGGCGGAAGTCTTCTCCTAAAGACGCTGACGAAGTAAAAACCTGTCAATATCATCTAAATAAGGGCCACACCACAGAAGAATGTACCACGTTAAAAAACAAAATCGAGAGGCTCATCCAAGAGGGCCATCTACAAAAATTCATAAAGGAAAAGGATACCAGGAGGAGAAGCCCAACCAAAGAAAGGTCGCGGCACAGGCATACCGAACGGTCTTATGAAAGACCCGAACGGTCTTATGAAAGATCCGAACGGTCTTATGAAAGATCCGAACGGTTCTCTGAAAGAACCGAACGGAAGCGAAGGCACAGTCACAGTCGCGAACGCGACCGATCGATCATCAGGCGGATCAATACCATTTCGGGCGGTTTTGCTGGAGGAGGAGCATCCTCTTCAGTAAGGAAGAGACCTCTGAGGAGCCTAAAGACCGTCCACATGGTGGATAGGAAACCTCGATCCATGCCACCCATTGTCTTCAATGATGAAGACTTTCACGCCCCTAACCCTGATCAAGATGATCCCATGGTCATCACGGTCGAGATATCTCGGTGTCTCATTAGCAAGGTGCTGGTTGATCAGGGCAGCTCGATCAACATCTTGTATTGGTAGACGTTCCCAAAAATGACCTTGTCCGAGGACCTAATAGCCCCCTTCAATGAACAAATTGTAGGGTTCGCAGGAGAAAGGGTTGGTACCCGAGGATATTTAGACTTGAGAACTTGGCTTGTAACGGGAAAAGACACAAGAGAACTCAGAGTCAAATTCTTACTAGTAGAAGCAAATACTTCATATAATGCATTATTGGGGTGCCCTTGCCTAAATGCGTTCGGAGCTATAGTGTCCACCCCTCACCTAACCATGAAGTTTCCATCAGAACGGGGAACCATATGTACCGTTCGGGCAGATCAGCTAGCCGCTCGACAGTGTTATGTTGCAAGATTAAAACTCACTCCTTTTGTCCCCCAGCGACCACCTAGAAGGCAAGAAACTGCTGTGATCAATCTGGACCCGCGATCTAACACTAATGATTACATACAACCCCTGGGAGATACCAAGCCGTTCGTGCTCGGTAATAATGAATCATAGGTGACGTCCATAGGAGATTGATCGGCAAAACCGACCAAGAAAGATTGATGAAAGTCTTGAAAACCAATGCAGATCTGTTTGCCTGGACGGCTTCGGACATGCTTGGGATTCATCCGAGCGTCATGACTCACAAGCTGGCTACCTTTAGAGAAGCATGACCGGTTGCTCAAAAGAAGCGAAGATTCAGTGAGGAAAAGAGAAACGCCATACACGATGAAGTCACTAAACTCCTGAAGGCCGGATTTATAAGGGAAATAACCTACACCACGTGGCTAGCCAACGTGGTTATGGTCAAGAAACCGAACGACCAATGGAGAATGTGCGTGGACTTCACGGACCTAAACAAAGCATGCCCCAAGGATTCATATCCCCTACCAAGCGTAGAACGTCTAGTAGATGGGGCCTCAAGGCATGCAGTGTTAAGTTTCCTTGATGCATATTCGGGATACAACGAGATTCCCATGTATGCACCCGATCAGGATAAAACGACATTCATAACCGAACGGTCCAACTACACAGTCTTCTGTAATTCACATGTTGGCAGAATGTGTTGGTCTTC
>JAHCHA010012457.1:0-16613 GCA_027742795.1 Vigna hirtella | reverse complement strand
TTTTTTTTTTAAAAGCAAGATGTAAAATATTATGTTAGCATGTTTAAGTAAAAGTAGAATTTTTCAAACATAAACATAGCTACTAAACATTCAACTATGTGAAAATAAGTATTCCTTCCCGTTTCCGTTTTACTCCATTGATTTTGTTCACTGATAAAAATCATAAATAATTTTAGTTATGAAATTACAAATTTACAACTAATTAATAGGTGTGCATTCAACAAAGATCATTATATATTACAAAAGTTAAGTTTGAATTCAAAAACAGCAACTAATTTTCATAAACAATTCTGGACAAATCCAACAAATTTTGACAAACTTTTATTAGATGAAAAAAAAGTAGACAAATAGAAAGACAAATAAAAGAATACGATCCTTAATTTTCAAATGAGAGGGTACAACAAGTATCTGATAGGAAGATAATTCTCTTTTCATATCATTAATTTCCTCCGAAAGAGTGTGTATTTTCATGGTCCGTAGATATTTTGCATTCTTTAATATATATCTTGCAAATTGAACCTCATCCTTAAAACCACAATAATATTTAAGACAGCAAGTTTTAAGATGTGATGAAATGCATGCAGGAACAGTTTGTGGGTATGGCAAAACATATTCTTGTTCTGATAACAAGGAACATAAAAATTGGATTAATACTAATGCTTGAAGAAAATATAACAAGAAAATCCATACTTGAAAAACTTAATCATCAAACCTGATGAATGCAAATGACAAGACTTTGAAGTTTGGGAGAATGTTTGAGAACTTCACAGCCCCGAAGCCAATCTTGATACAAATCCATTTCAAGTTGAACTAAATTGTGAAAGTCAAAACCCAGGTCCAGGTTTGATTGAAACCACTGCAAGAAATACGAAATGACATCAAAACATAAGGTATCCTCGATTTTTTTCCTTCAAATTGGAAAGAAATAAAAAACAAATCTCATAGGCATTACCAAATCGAATGTCAAAACTTGAACATTCTTAAATATTTCCAATGGGCAATAATCATCGTTGATGCTTACTCTAACCAACTTGGGGAACATGTTAATCTTTCCTTTAATTTCACATTGCATAAAATTGAGTTCCAAGTCCTCAAGATTAGGACACCCAAAAACAAGATCTACATATTCTGGTAAATCAACATCATTCAAATGGAAGATTTTAAGCAACGGCAAATCAACCGAGAAATTATCTTCCAGTGAAAGGTTGGTCAATTTCAGAACTACAAGAGTTTTGCAAAACTTTAACAAGGGGATGGGACAGTGGTTATCCAGATAGAGGTTGAGGCGTTGAAGTCTACCATTATCACTCGCATCGAAATGACTAGAAGGAAATCTAAGGAGAAATTTATGGAGAGGTTGGTCTCTATCACAACGATCCAAGAAAGACTCCACCGAACGAATAAAGTGAGATGCGCCTTTGTCTATGTCAAAATCAAAATCTCTGCTGCAGAAATCAAATGAGGAAACTGAACGCCATAGAAATATCCCGTGCTTGGAGAGAACACTTGTTTGGTTGGAAGAAAAGATAGAATGTAACAAAGGATTTCATCTGGCAAACTGCTGATTCTATCATCCATGCTTGAGAATATTCAGACTTCGCTTAGCTGCTTCTGCTTCTTATAGGAGTAACTCACCGTCTAATTACCAAATCGTTTCAGAAAACTTTATTTTTGCATTGGAATTTATGTGCATGCCATGAGAACCTAAGAGTTGGACGTTAAAAGAATAAGCTAGGGTTGTATTTCCCATATTCTGCTTATAAAACTGATGTCATTAAATCCTTATTACTAATAACTAGTCTCGATACTTTTATTCTGCTTTTTTAATATTACTTATTAAATTAAACACAATTTCAGTAATATTTTAAAAGTGGAAGAAAAAAAAAATATTTTTTTAAGTATTTTTTCTAATAGTTGGTGTTGTATAATTGTATTAAAATTGACAATAAAAATAAAGTATTTTTTATATTCTTTCGTAAAATTAATTTGTAATACTATTGCCATGTTAGTTGTATAAAATTAAGGGTGTGGTTTGCAATTTTTTTAATATTTTAAAAAATAATTATTTTAAATATTAAATACTGTATTGTATTATAATAAATTAGTTTTATTTAATGATTGAAATAAAAAATTTAGTACTTTTAATGAGTGAAATAAGAAATAAGAAATTTATTTACATGATTGAAATATTGTATTGTCACTACAATACAATTTATATCTCTCTAGTTAGATAGATGTTTCTTGCAATTATATAATTCAAGATTATATAAAAAATTTCATATTGCTCGGATTAATTTGATGTAGATTTAGAGAAAATCAAATCAATATATATATATATATATATATATATATATTTGATATTTTTCTTGTATTTTGTTTTTGTGTTAAAATTTGTTCAGCAGTGCAAAATAATCTCTCCTTATATTTGAATAAAAAAGCTTTTTTTGAAAAAATAAAATTGAAGTATATTTTTCTCAATCAATCCACCCCTATTTATTGTATTTGAGTAATTCTTTCTTTTACATAAACAAATTTGAAACTAAAATTATATCAATAATTTAAAATAAAATATTTATTTTCACTTAATTAAAAAGTATTCAATAAAAACCTTTTATTCTCCCTTCACAAACTCACCAATCTTCACAAACTTTGGTTTCTTTAGTTTGTTAGGACTTTTATTTTCTAGTTTTTCATCTTCTTTATTTCTAGAGGGCTATAATTTTTTATATTAAGCATAAAATGAAATGCATAACAATAATACTTTGAGATACATAATTGTTTTATATTTATTTGAAATTACTTCTTCTTACTTTTTATTTTATTTTTTTTTGAAAAATTATAAAAGTTCACTTTTTTTAATATCATTTGAACATGCATTGGTATTCATCTGGATGCCTTGAGAAGCTAACCGGTGGAAGTGGAAGGAATAACCTACGGATGCATTAGAAAACTGATGTGATTAAATCCTTATTACTAATAAGGAAAATAATTAAAAACAGATTAAGTGATATTTTAGAAGTCCAAGAAATAAAACAGTGATTTTTTTTAAAACGGTAAAATTAGTCTAAATATTAAATGAATTTAATATGTTATTATCTCTCTTTATTTTTTCATTGGGCTTATTTTGATATTACTAATCATATATAATTTTATAATATTTGGTGTGTGTAATGTAAGGCATAATTGTATTAAAATTGACAATAAAATTAAAGTATTTTTATCATTTATTTTACCAAAATAAATTTGTAATACTATTTTCATATTACTTGTATAAAATTAAGTGTATGATTTGTGTCAGAACCCAATTTAAAACCCACTAATGCCCTGTTCTCTTGAATGGATTTGAGAGGATGAATTTGAGAGGATTTGAGAGGATTTGAAAATAATATTTTTTGTTATTTATTTGAGTGAATTTGGAGTTAAATAAGAGTGAATTTGGAAATAAAATTTGTGACAATTAATGTAGAATTTTATTGACATGACAGATTAAAAAAAAATTATTTCCAAATTCATTTTTAATTACCTTCAAATTCACTAAAAAAACAACAAAAAATATTATCTTCAAATCCTCTCAAATCCTCTCAAATCCATCCTCTCAAATCCACTCAAGAGAACAGGGCCTAAGAAACCCCGCTGAGTGGATTACAAGTGTATGTCTGTATGAAGTTAAATGTTGTGAAATGAATTGAAGAGATTATGAATTTTAATTCTGGAAGTTTATATGAAAATGTATGTTAGTCACTGACGGTCTTTGACCGTTCGGTTTTTGGTGAACTCGGTTGAACTGGATTCTTTCATTTGGAGAGAATTCTAGTAGAGGACCGAGTGTCTTTTCTATGTGGATTTTATTCACATATAAGCGTTCAACCAAGGAATTTCATTTCTTGGTGTTTGATTGTAAATTCCAGTATATTATATGAAATTGTATACCTTGTTCGTTCTTGAACATTTATAATTCTCAAGTTTTTATTCTATATGCTAGTAGTGCTCGGTCTTATACCAAGCGCTCGTATTTAGTAGTGCTAGGTCTTATACCAAGCGCTTGTACTAAGTAGTGCTCGGTCTTATACCAAGCGCTCGTACAAAATGTTTCGTCTTACACTAAGCAGTTATTCTTATTCCCGAAATCCTTCTTTTACTATGAGAGCGTTCGCTATCTAAATGCTCAGTACTCGACTGGCATTTGGTTCCTTGATGTTTCCTCATTAGTAAGTTAAGTATTACTTGGTGTACGGCTTCTTCGTACTATTCATTCAGGAATTATTAGTGGACGTCCTACCGCATCAGTTCCTATTGTCGTTATGCCTAGAGTCTTAGTTCTCGGCCTAGGTTTAGTTGTGTTCGGTTTATTTCATACTCAGGGAGTAAATCTCTTGATTCAAATTGCTTTTGAATTAGAGACGTCTTGATCTCACTACCGTCGTTCGGTATTTGATATCTTAAGGGATCAGGATTGATTTAGATTAAGAGAATATTTATGAAGATGAGGAAATACGATGTTGATGAAAAGATCTTAGTTATGAACGAGCGTTCCGGGGAGGAGCGTCTCATGAATGAATATTGAAATTGGTAAAGTATGAATATGGATAAGCTAAGCTGGCGGCTCATCCTGATATTCAATGATTACTCTTCTCACGTAGAGAGGGGTAAGTCATGTGGGTGAATAGCAGGAGGTCCTTAGTCCATAAGTTAACATGGGCGACGTAAGAACGGACTAACCTCGGGTGGCAGCTGTTGAGGGCATCCCAGTTACTACATCACCCGGGTGCACGAGCGTCGTAACTACATAATTCATACAGTCCGGACAGTCAGAGTCTAGTAATAGGCTTTGTATGATTTATTGGATGATGTAACATGTTAGTTTGAATTGTGTGACTTATATAATTGTACTTGTATGATTCAGTTGAATTACATAAGCTTACCCTGTTATCTTGTCTTGTCCGTTTTGTGCATTCGTTCGTCCGTCCTTGTCATTGCAATGATCATCCGTGTGGATGTGAGCAGAGGGAGACGAGTTGCTTGAAGAGGCGCTGGAAGAAGAAAATTTGGTAGAGGTAGAGGTGTGTTAGCAAAATGATGAAGATGAAGTTTTGATGATGTCCAAATCAAGTCAAGACCAATCAACAATCAAAATGATTTGAAGACTTGTATTGTGATGGAAAGCTTTTGTAATACTCTTAGAAATATGTATAGGACTTAGATTAGAAAAAGAAAAGTGTTTTGTAAATTAGAGCTAATCGATTAACCCAGTATAACAATCGATTGGTACAGAGTCCAAAGCGAAAATCACAAACCAGCAAGCTAATCGATTAACCAGGAGGGTAATCGATTAGTGGTAATCGATTAACCAGGGCCGTTAATCGATTAAACCTGTGACCGTTTGAAAAACTAGTCGTTTTTGAGCCGTTGGACTATCCGTTGATTTGTCTTTTAGTGACTAATCGATTAACTACTTAAGTAAATCGATTGGTACAGTCAGAAAGGCTGAAAACGAAAAATGGAAGAGCCTTTGCTTGAGTCTATAAATAGACTCTCATTTTCTCTCAAATACAACTCTTCCCTTGTGCTCAAATACTCAGAAACTCTTGAGAATTGTGTGCTCTTGCTCAGCTAAGGAAACTCTGTCTGTGGAGTTGGTGAAATACTGCTACGGTGATAGAGGAATAGCTGGTTCATCCTTGGTGTGTCTAAGGAAGTGTTCGGAAGAGGAAGTCATCCTTCGTGAAGTATTCGGAGGAAGTGTTTCATCCTTTGTGAAGATTCAAAGGAGGTGTTGTCTCATCTCTTGTGGCATCAAGAGAGGTGTTTTCTAAACTTTTACAAATTGTATCTTTGTGATTGTAGTTTGTAATTGTTTTGTGATTAGTGAATTGTTTATCTTGTTTTGAGATAAGCGACTGGACGTAGGATTGGTAAGATCCGAACCAGGATAAAATCATCTGTGCAAATTTCTCTCAACGTTACTCTCTTTACTTGTTATTATTAATTGCTTAGTAAGATTAATTGAGTAGAAATTTTAAAGGCACACGTTTTTGTTAAGAACCAATTCACCCCCCCTCTTGGTTTGTTGTTCCACGCTAACCCATCCGCTGCAGCCGCTCTGACAAGGTGAAGACTAAACAGTAGAGCGTTCGGTCAGTAGTTTAGGTTCTCCGTATGAAGACCGTTCGGTATAGTTATTTTGAAAACCGTTCGGTCTAGGCTGTATATTTGTATAGCGATAGGTTTATATTTCTTGTAAGGCCGTTCGGCCATAACCGTAAGTTCACTTTTGAAAGACTGATTTGTAATATTGTTATATGTGATTATCCTATGTGTTTGGTTTTAAATTGAATTATTGGAATGTTACAATTTGCAATTGTTTTTAATTTTTTAAAAAGTGGTAATTTAAAATATTAATTATTGTATTGTATTATAATAAATTAGTTTTATTTAATAATTTGAAATAAAAAATCAATTACATACCTATAAAATAAGAATATTGGAGTTTTGTAGTTTTCAAAAGATACCTTAGTAACTATTTTTAAATATAATAAAATATTAATTCTTTAGAATATATTATTACGCATATATACTAACAATAAGTATAAAAACCAAAACATTAGATTGAACCAACCTTTAAATAATTTGACTATACGTTCAATTCATTTCAACCTTTAGTTGGAATTACTCTATTTCAACATTCGATTTGTCATGAATTTCGTAAGAACTTTAGGTAATAACATGTGTTTGGCTTATGTGACAAAGCTTGTAAAGGAGCAAATGTTGAAACAAAAAAGTAGAGAAAATACCTATAGGTTGTATAAGAAGCAAACTTCCATGTGGGTGCCTTATTCAAAATCTCTCCTTTGGGACTAAAATATAAGATGTTTGATTGTGTTTTATTTTCATCACATAAATTCTAGTTTCAGTAGTGTAGCTTTGTTGGTTAGTTGATTCAACCATCAACTTCATCTCTAAGTTAATTCTCTTTTAGATGATTTTTTATATCGGTTAATAGACATGAAAAGTGACACTTGCTATACTTATTATAGTTCTAACTAGAAAGAAAATATCAATTCTAAAACTGATATAAAACTGTTTGTATCTATATTAAAACTGTATAGAAAATTTTTCTTAAACCATATAAAAAAAGCTTCCTTACATTAGAGTTTTCCATTATTTTCATCCCAAATAACATATAAGTTGTAGAGGTTTGTACACCAAACAGAATGAATTGCTTTTTAGTTGTTTTTTTATGAACAATACAAATATGAATTAAAAATCTTTGTAAAATATGAATTTCGCTTTTTAGTTGAGGTATAATAAAAATCTTAGTAGCATTTACCATTATATTCCCAAACATAATTCTACTTCTTTGACAACAAATAACCCACAACACTGCCATCACCGACTAGAAAAAAAAATGCATTTATACAAATAATCAATGTGGAGGTAAATTATATTCAGATTATTGATCCGTGAGAAATAGGTTTCAGTGAGAAATAGGTTTCAGTGAGTAATTTATACAAATATTTATATGTAGGTAAATTTTTCACTACTACTTATCTATAAATAATGGATAAACATCAAACAACTCTAAAAAGAATAGTAACAAAGACGATAAAGAAGAAATGTGGAAATAGGGTTCAGGAGCTTTGAAAATATATAAGTTTTTTATTCAAATTAATTCATTTTGAAATAGTACACCAACATCTATATATAGATCTCTAACCCTAAAATAATAATTATAAAAGATCTCAATAATCTTCTTCTAGTTTCTAACAACCTCCATAAAAACATTTAATATCCTACTAACAACATTTAATAATGCTTGAAGGAGGTTTTAAGCTTTGTTCTCGTTATTCAAATGTTAACGTCATGAATGATGTGAAGTAGAATAATAAAAATCATAGGTACTAAACATTCATCTATGTGAAAATAAGTATTCGGTTTCCTTTTTACTCCATCATTTTGTTCAATAATAAAAATCATAAATAATATTAGATATGAAATTACAAATTTACAATAATAAGTATGCATTAAAGTTTGAATTCCAAAAACAGCCAACAAATTTTCATAAACATGTTTAAATACTTGGAGTTACCAACAGAAAGACAAATAAAAAAACACAATCCTTAGTTATTCAAATGAAAAGGTACAAGTATCTGATCTCTTCATGCAGGAAGATAATTCTCTTTTCATATCATTTTCTTGCCAAACAGTGCGTATTTTCATCGTTGCCATTAAATCATAACCATCATCAAAGCGTATGCTCATGGTCTGTAGATATTTTGCATTCTCCAATATATATCTTGCAAAGTGAAACTCATCTTTAGAACCACGGTAATTTGTAAGACAACAGGTTTTAAGGTATGATGAAATGCATGCAGGAACAGTTTGTGGATATGGCCAAACATCTTCTTTGTAACCTGGTATGTTTAATGATATGGCCAAACGAACACGGGTCTGATAACAAGAAACATAAAAATTAGATTAATACTAATGCTTGAAGAAAATATAACAAGAAAATCGACACTTGAAAAACTTAATCATTAAACCTTCTCAATGCCAATAACAAGACTTTGAAGCTTGGGACAATGATTGAGCACTTTCAAGACCAGAAGCCAATCCAGGGCCACTTTATTCAATTGAAGTTGAACTAAATTGTGAAAGTCAAAATTCAGGTTTAGTAGAAATATCTGCAAAAAAAAAAACGAAATGATATCAAAACATTAAAAAAACCCCTTTTTCCCCTTCGAAATAGAAAGTAATAAATCTCACAGGCATTACATAATCGATTTTCAAAACTTCAACATCCTTAAATATTTCCAATGGAAGTAAAGGTTCATCAGTGCTGACTCTAACCAACTTGGGCAATCTGATAAACTTTCCTTTACTTTTACAATGCAAACCACTGACTTCTAAGTCCTCAAGATTTGGACACCCAGAAAGAAGCAAATCAATTTCTATTGGAGAAATAATATTTGTTAGATGGAAGATCTTAAGCGAGGGCAAATTAACAAAGGAAATATCTTCCACTCTTATGTAGTCCAACTTGAGAGTTACAAGAGTTTTAAAGCTAAACACCACAGATGGAATGACAAAGTCCTGACATTTGAGGTCGAGGATTTGAACTCTACAACTTCCATACAGTGCAGTCTGAATCCGTGTCTTGATACTTTCAATAATATCAAAGAAACAGTAACATCTGAGGCGAAATCTATAGAGGGGTTGATCTGCACGACCAACCAAGAAAGAGCACACCGAGTTATAAAACGTATTGAAAGTCTTTTGGCCATTGACGCGCCAAAAATATTCATTATCGTTGTTGAAATCCAAAGAGGAGACTGAACGCCACAGAAGATTCCAGCGCTTGGAAAGAACACTGGTTGCAACCACTTGTTGAGATGGAAGAAAATAAAGAATATAACAAATGATTTCGTCTGGGAGACTACTTATGAAATCAGCCATGCTTTAGAGTACCTAAACTGTTAAAAAAAATGACAAATGATTGGACTCTTGTGGTTTGATTTTCATTCAACCATGATAATCTTTAAATAGATACAAATAAATATAAAAAATAAAAACTGAAAATAAAATATCAACTAACTTAAAATAAAATCTATTTAATTTATCTGTCTTATATCAATAAAATAAAATAAAATAAAATGAAAAATCATAACTACTTATTTTTGTTTTATCTTTATCAAAATCAAACTAAATTACTATACACAAACTAATAAAATAAGAATTCACTTATATCATACAAAATTATTAAAAAATTAAAAAATATTTATTTTAAATACAATTAAAATGTAATTAATCCTAATTTTTTCTAAATCTAAGTGTTATAACTTCTAAAAATATCAAATTAGGCCAAAGTTACCCGGTTATTCTATTTATTATATAAAATAAATATTTATTTTTCATAATTAAAATTCTATGAATGATCTAGTTTAAATATATAAACTACATATTAAATTTGAATTCAGATATAATATTTCCTTAACAATAGCTTAAACAAATAATTATTTAAGAATAAATCTTTTCATAATATATATATCAAATATACTAGGATATTATCTCATTTTAATTGCTAATCAGGTGATGTACATCTAAATAAAAGAAAAAGTTTTATTGGGTCGTTTATCTTTTTAATAATAATATTAATATATACACGCGATAATGATTTTCCAATTGAAGAAACAATTTTATCTTATTTATTGTTACTAGTGCTTAATATATTTATGTTTAAAAATTAAAATTAAAATTATTATATATATATATATATATATATTATTCTCTTTGTATGCTTGAAATTAATTCATAAATAATAATCATTAAATAAAATTATAACTAGAACTTTATCAGGTAATATTTCCGTTAGATATAATTATACAAGGTTTTATTTGATAACTAATCCATCTCACAAAATTATTCTCGTATTGCATTTGGTAAATATTTTATCTGCTTGATTAATGTGTAATGTATTTTATTTAAAAAGAATTAAACTTATCATATATATATATACTTGTCTATATTATTCTCTTTGTATGCTTGAAATTAATTCATAAGTAATAATAATTAAATAAATTTATAACCAGAACTTTATTCTCTTCGTATTGCATTAAAGATATGGTAAATATTTTAATTAGTGGGTACGTAATGTATTTTAAAAGAATTAAACTTATTATAGATATTTTCTATTTTTATATTTTTATGGTTTGTTAAGATTTGAATGAAATTTAATGATTAATAAAATATATAATAATCCAAATTATATCAATATCAAAGGTATAATTGATGGTTTCCTGTTAAATCCTAAAACATATAGTAATAATTATTGATGTTCAAGAAAATGGTAAGAAAAGTCTATTAATTGTTTCCTTGTCGACTACCATCACAGGGTAGGTTAAAGGTGATGATATTTTTGGAGTGTTAGGGCTTTGAATTGTGCAAAGATGGAAAACGGGTTTGAGCTAGATATTCTCTGTGAGTTTCATGTTTGGGAAGTAGGAATCGAAAGGAAGAAGGTGAAGATCCATTTCCTGGTATGAAAATGTTTTGAACAGTCAATAAGAATTGAAGGTGAAGAAAGAGGAAACGTGCCTTTTTTTAACGTCGTCCAGTCAGCAAGTCACACTGTGTCACGTCATTAAAAATTGTACAGTCAGCAAGCCAAGACACAAATTTTAATGTCATCCAGTCCAGTTAACGGCAAGGTCTTAATTGAGTCAACTTTAACAAAAAGAGAGATTTAATTGAGATCAAAAAAATACTAGGACCTTGAGATGATTCTGCACAAATAGAGATTAAACCTATATTATTTTATTTTCAATATTTAATAATATAATACTAACATCCGCATTTACGACTCTAACAATTTCAGCTATTAAATTATTTATATTGGACCTCATGTAACGTCTACTCTATTTATTGTTAATATCGTCTTCATTTTATTTAGAGCTGTCAAAATGGGTTACAACCCGTGGGTTAATCTAGCCCACCACGGATTCGGGTCGGCTTGGGTTGAAAAAAATGAATTTTTTTTTATGCGGGTAAATTTTCAACCTGACTCATCCGAGTTGAACCCGTAGTGAGTCGGGTTGGCCCACCAACCCACCTAATTTTATTTTTATTAATTTATTATCTCATAAAATCTTAAAAAATACCTGTTTAACCCACCAAACTCGTGGTGGGTCGAGTCAGGTTCGAGTTTTTTTAGCTCGTTAATAAATGAGTTAGGTTGAGTTGCCTCACTAATTAACCAACCCGTGATGAGCCGGACCGGGCCTGGCCAGGTGGCCTGTGTTGACAACACTGATTTTATTATTCCATTTAGTATCGATATAAGCAACGCTATTAATGACTCTCGCCCATAGTCGACACTATTATGTATGTATGTTAGTTTGCTATTTAGTTTAAATATGTCACATTATTTTTAACAAATCGTTGTCACTTTTACTCTCGTGAAAATAATTTTATGATATCTCTGCTATAGAAATCCAATGAGGAAACTGAGAACACTGTTTGCCACGACTTGTTTGGTTGAAAGGAAAGATAGAATGTAACAGAGGATTTCATCTGGCAAACTAGTAAAAAAAAAGCTTTTTAACGCGCTATATACGCCTCGGTTTTACTTATATACCTCGGTTTATAGGGAATCGAAAGGTAAAACCTCTACTGTCTCGGTTAAGTAAGAAACCGAGGTATAAATTAGAACTAGCGCATACTGCAAAATTTCTGAATAAAGTCTAGTGCCTCAGGTATCAGTAGAACCGAGGCAGAAAAGCTTTCCAGCACCAGTTAAGCACCAACCGAGGCATATAAAGCGAATACGTTTTCACATTTTAATTATTTTCTAACACTTTAGGCATCAGGTATACTTGAAACCGAGGCAGTATGCCTCTATTACCTTGCGTAAATCTGGAACTGAGGTAGTATAACGTTTTATCTCTTTACTTTCACGTTACACTGCTCACTGTTCCTCTTCTTCTCGCTCGCTCAAATCTCTTTACTTTCACTATTCTCCAATCACCCTAAAATAGTGTCGTCGCTTTGTGGCCACCACTCCGCCGCTCCGTCGCCACCAATATGCCGATCTGACGCCACCACTCTATCATTGTTCTCGCGCATGATTCAACCTCACATTGCCTCGCGCTGCGTTGTCCCCTGTTTCTCGCGCAATCGCTTCGCTGCCTCGCCGTCACGCTCCCTCCTCATCGTCGTCGGTGTGCTTCCTCGACGCCATTGCCGTTGCGCTCCCTCGCAGCCTCCGCCTCCGTTGTCACAACCTAAAACCTAGACGAAGGGAAGGTTTTGCAGTGCAAGAACAAGAGAGGGGAATAGCGAGACGTTTTGGGAAAGAAGGAGAAGAAGACACAGACGGAGGAGAACCTTGAGTAGTGGATTCCGAAGCAGTTTGCATGCATGAATTATTTCATTTGTCTTTATTAGCTTGGAAAAGTTAAGCTTGTGAACCGCCTCAGGGAGGGTGAAGGTGTTGGGACCGATAATAGGAATTGTTGGGTCAATGTTGTTGACATTTTACAGAGGGGAAGAAATTAAGATCTAGAGATTCACACTAGTCTCTTACATAAAAATCAAATGGGGCACCTAGGATTATCGCACGTTGACACTGGAAGAAGATGGGTAGGTGTTTTATGTGGTCTTGGAAGTGTTCTAAGTTTTTCATCATGGCTCATCATTCAGGTTAGAAAACTGTTATTTTAGTACATAAATGAGTAAATTATGGTTTTATTTGGTGAATGATTAGTATATGATGCAGACTGTTGGTATCAAAGTAATTTTATTATTTGAAAACTTCACAAGTTTCTGAAATATTACAGCACTCTAGAACACAAGGAAAGAGAAAAAATTCTCACTACAAAAAACACTCAGAACCTCACAATACACAATCTTTTTATGATCTCTCCTTTACGGTGCACACTACACACAAAACACTTATTTTCTTTCTTTCACACACTCTTAGTTTTCTCTCTGCACCGTGCCATTTCCTTGCTTATGCTTGCCTATTTATAGTTGAAGAATACAATAACATTCAAAGAAGAAAACGATGCAAAGGTCCAATTATTAATTTCTTTCGGTGGTGCCATCATTACTTCTTCTTATTATTATACTTCTTTCGGTGCATGTCTTTTCTCCCTCCAATTATTTTATTTCTTTCGGCAGATTTTTTTCATAACCAGACAAGGATTTTGGTGCAGTGGAAGACATGTGGGCACCATTTGAGTTTATTCTACACAGACAAGGATGAGCAAAGAATATCCAAGCCATCTCTCAAGTACTGCATTGATGACCTTAATGGGGGCAATTCAAGACACAGTCTTTGCTCTATGTGTTGAGAAGGATTGGAGCCAATGGAGGTTGGGTTGGAGTATCAGACTTCTAACTGCAGCTTTCTCTGTATATACATGTAATTTCATATTTATCATTTGAGGGTCAAATAGTATACATTCCAATTACTAATTATTAAGAAACAAAAATGTTGTGGTAGGGAATTGTGCTATCTGGAGTTGTTGTTATTGTCACTGCTTGGTGTGTAGGGGTTAAAGGTCCATTGTATGCATCTGTTTTCAACCCTCTCTCACTTGTCATTGTGGCTATTTTTGCTCCTTTGCTGTTGGAGGAAAACCTATATCTAGGAAGGTACAGATAAAAGTTACATATTTGAGTTCAATCCGAAAATTTCTTTAAACTTGTTGGGTAAACTTTAAAAGGGTCCACACGGTTTTAATATTTTACAAAGTTGTTTGTTTGTTTGTGATGATTGTGCCAACAACTACCACACTACAGCAAAAGTAGCCATCCACTAAACCATGTTTTACGGGAATGTTTGGCACCTCCTCACCTACCATGTTTTAGACTTTTGCTTATTATTGAATGATAAATAGGAAGCTAGGGAGGAGCTGGAAGTGTGGCACACTAAAGTGTGTGCACCGTGGGAATGGGCAGAGAGAAGCCTCACGGTTTTGTGAGAGAAAACCAGAGAGGGAGAAGCCACCAAAGTCATGGTGTTTTGTGAGAGAAAGGTAGAAGGGTATGCAACCCATGAATAGAGAAAAGTACAGAGAGAGGGAGTGGCACACCACCGAGAAGAAGAAAGAAAGAAGTGGGTATTCTTGTGTGTGAGAAGAAAGAAAGGAATATTGTGAGTGTGTGGAAAGAGAGAAAAATAGAGGAGTGTGGTGTGTGTGCCGTGAAGTACCAGAGAAGAAAAGAGGGGTTGCACTTTGTGTTGGGTTGTTATTTTGTGAGTTATGTGTTGTGTGAAATAGAGAGGTAAAAGTGTTGTGTTTATGTATGTGTGTTCTGGATAGTTTTCCAGAAAGTTAATATAAATAGTATATTTCCCATATTTCTACAAATGGGTATCAGAGAGCGTTTAAAATTCCTACAAAACTTGCTTACGAAATTTACTATCGTTACATAATTTACCTGCAGATTTTATTATTATCTCATTCTACTTTATCATAGTTTGATGTTTAGTGTCATTGGAGTCGTGCTTATTGTGTCTGGGTTATACATGGTGCTGTGGGGTAAAAGCAAAGAAATAAAAACATCATCGGAAAAAATGAAACATGAAGCGAGTTAATCAGGTGTTGAAATTACCAACAATGATATTAGTTACATGGTTGACAATGAGAGTATCCGTGAACAAACATGAATATGACATCCATTTATATACAACTCTTGTCATGGTTTTTCCTATAATATTTCGTTTGGTTATGAGAACTATCTTGCCAAAAAGGGACTCTGAGCAGCCATCAGCTGGTGTCTCTGGCTGAGAGTTCGTTATTGAAATACCTAATAGGGATCTGAAGACTCAACTGTTTTGTGTCCTTAGCTATTGGTATTCATGTAGAGATGCACATCTAATTTTGATGTTTTGCATTGTTTCTGGATACCCTATCTTTTCTATTATAATCTCTCAACTACGTGAATACCTGTCCCCTCAATATATGATGAGTTGTCTTAAAATATATTTTACTGTTTTGTAGGTGATTGCCAAGAGGTTATTGGAATCAAAACAAAATACACCACACTTATATTTATCATCAGGTTCTGATTGCAGAGCAATATGATGTTAAAGTTTCTGTGAATGACATTATTATCAAAGTTGTAGTTGTTGCTCTTAGAAATGTACCTGAAGCAAATGGTAAATATTTTTATTGTATTACTCAGACCATTTTTCATTGCGTATAATTTTCTAGGGGTAGTGGGGATTCCAATCACAAAATATTTATTGAATAGCTTTGAATTTCCTTCCCTGTTTATTGTTCATTAATTCTTAAGTAATGATATTATTTTGTTTTTGCAGTATAGAAAACAATAGAAAATTGTTACCAATAATAGCTTAAAATTTGGCTTTGATCCAAAATGCATGTGTGCTTTGATTGACAGCTTGTGTAATATGCTATGCGTTATTTCTTAAATTGTTATGCCATGCCTTTTATCCTTAGTTAAGTAGATAGTTATTCACTTTTATTCATGTTAAATTTAATATAGTGCAGGTTTTCCTTTTAGTCACTTCTTAAATTGTTATGCCATGTTTCCTTTTTTATTATGCAGTGCCTATATTTATATTTTTTATATATTATTAGACCACTAAAATTCATAGTTTATTATTCCCATGTTGTTATGATGAAGGCTAATGAATTAAGTTGTTTATTTTTTTAGATGTTTTGGTACCTGATGTATAGAGGTAAAGATAATACGATATTAGTTTGGAATATATTTTGGTGTATGTGATGTTTGGTGGCTATCCTAATGAGCTATAGAAAAGAGTTGGATAATGTTTAGCTTTAGAATCGTATAACTGCCGTGGGATTGATATTGGACTTTTGAATGTGTTTTTAATTGTTATTATATATTATATGTCGTGGTAGTATGTTTTATACACTTGTAATACGCTGTGGAGGAGTAATCAAACTGTTATAGTGGTTTTTAATTATAATACAGGATGTCTACATGCTACAAAGGAGAAATACAAACAGTGATGTGAAGTCCTAATTATGGAATTCTATATTCTTTGTGGAGCAGAGTGTTGATGGTTCGGCAAGTGTACCGAATCGTACAAGTAATAAACCGGTAAGTCCGGATATCGTTTC